>VWYI01039952.1:49405-81176 GCA_013399455.1 Anthoscopus minutus | reverse complement strand
TTTTTTTTTTTTTTTTTTTTTACTTCTGTCAGCAGCGCTGCAGAGCTGGGGCTGGAGCTGGGGGCTGGAGCTGGCCTTGGCCGGGATTCCTGCCCATAATGAGCTGCACTAATTAAGGGAGAAAAGAGCAGTCTGATTGTCAGGGCTGGCAGAGGGCGTTTCCATGACAGAGAGTGCCGAGCTCATGGGAAGAGTGACATCAGGGGTGGCACCTGTAGGGTGCTGCTCTCCGCGCCTGGGCTCAGGAGGACGCTGCCAGATTAGCACTCATCAAACGAGGTTTTGGCTCTGGATTGGAGGGACAGGGATTTCTTGGCAATCAAATATTGATTTTTGAGAAGCTGAGAACTGTGTTTCACTTTTCCATTGACACCCAGCTACGCAGAGGGCAGGGCTGGCTCACAAATTACATCGCTTCAGGTGTCAAAGAAATTACTCCAGAGCAGAAAAACCATTTTATTCTGCTGCTGAAATCAGAATTACAGCTCTTTGATGGGGGTTTTGGTGAACTACAGCATTATTAGGGCAGGTGTAACATCCCACAATCACTTTTGTTTCACGTGGCTGAGTTGGTTTTTGCAGCTCTTTTCCTGAAGCATTTCCCCGATAATGCAGGAAGGATTCCTGAGCCCAGATATTGTCACTGGATGTTGTTATTAAGGCTCAATTCTTCCTTTATGAAAATTTCTGGGAGCATTTCTCTCACTCACGTTCTGTGGCTCTGGGGACCTGAGAAAAACCATTATCAGGCTCACATCTGAAATGATGGTTTGCCTAAAGCTGCTGTGAAATAGGAGCGATGACAAAGAATGTCAAACCAAGGCTGGTCTGTCGAGTGTTATCAGAACTTCTTAGAGCACCAAAAATGCCTTGAAAGGCACTATTGAAACTGCTTTATCACCCTGAGACACTTTACTGGAAACCTGATGTTAAAAGTGATCTGGGAGCAGTCCTTGAGAGCGCTGCCTTCAGATCAAAACAGCTCCATGACAATTTCTTTAAGGATTTGGGTTTTTTTACATTTTTTTATTTTGATGAAATGAACTTGAAATGAATTATTGGGAATTCATTAAGCTGGCTGAGGGCAGGCTCAGGACTGCAGTAACTCCCAGGAACACCAGCGGGGTGCACAGGCATGGAGCAGGGCTGAGTTTCCCAACCAGCCGGGGGTGACTCAGTGCCTTGTCCCCTTCGAGGTCTGGTCACTGTCCCTCTGCAGGGCCGTGTCCTGTGTTGTCACCAGCCCAAGCCCCGTGTCTGCAGCGGCCCGGTGCTTTCTGCCACCCCAGGAGCTTTTGTCCCGCGGCGCTGCCGGGGCTCGGTGACAGCGGCTCGGTGACAAATGCTCACATTGTCCCCAGCGGGGACACAGCGAGCTCCGGGCGGCCCCTTCCCCCCTGCGCGATTTTCCAGCTGCTCCGGGGATATTCCCTCTGATCCTGACCCAGCCCCTTCTGGGCCGGGGCGAGGTGGGGCTGCCCTGCTCGCCACGGACTTTGCATAAATGATTTCTCAGCCAAGTTAATGACGCCCAGCGTTAATTCCTGAGCGCCAGGGCTGGCTCGCAACCCTCCCTGCTGCCTTTGCTTGCCGTGCGGGCCGTCACTGCCCTCCGAGCGCCCTGTCCCAACGTGCCCGCCATCAAATCGCGAGGGAGGAGCGCATCCATCAGCTGCAGGGGTTCCTGGGGCGCTTTCCCTGCCCCATTCCCGGCGCTGCAGCTCCCGAAAGGTTTCACCGTGCGGGAATCACTCCCCACTTCCCTGAGCGCATCTGCAGCGTCACGATGCTGAGTTCCAGAAATCCCTATTCCTTCTTTCCTTCTTCCTTCCCAGAGCAAAAGAGGGACGATTTGCTGTTTCATTGAGGGTGTTTTCATGCTGCTGGAGCCGGCGAGTTGGTGACAGCCTGGGGAAAGTCACACTCGGGTGATTTGCTTCCGTCTGGATTTGGTCCTCATGTGCTGATGGCTTTAAACTGCCAGGCTTTAAACTGCCAGGGGACAGGGATACATGGGATTTTGGGAAGAAATCCTTCCCTGGGAGGTGGTGAGACCCTGGCACAGGGTACCCAGAGCAGCTGTGGCTGCCCCTGGATCCCTGGCAGTGTCCCAGGCCAGGTTGGACACTGGGGCTTGGAGCAGCCCAGCACGGTGGGAGGTGTCCCTGCCTATGGGACACGAGATGATCTCTGAGGTCCCTCCAACCCAAACCATTCTGAGAACCCTGCTGGTTCCACTCTGCTCTGAAAGGAGAGGCTTTTGGCCACCCCCACGTCCAGTACTTGGGGTGCTCCATCACCTCCATTTCACCGTAAAACCCCAACATGAAAATCTCTCTGGGTTGTTCCCCACCCCGATGGGGTTTTCCTCCTCCTTGCCCTTGTGCTGAGGGTCCTGCTGTGTCTTTTGCTTTGCAGAAGGTCGGTGACAGGACAGAGGGGCTGAGGGACACATGCAGAGATCTGCCCAAGGCTCTGGACCCCGAGAATCCAACATTTCCCTCCTGTTCCTGTATCATCCCAGCATCCCTCCTCCACCTCTCCCACAGCCACGTCTCTTCCTTGCCTTCTGGCACTTGGCTGACCCATCCTGGGCGTCACTTCAGTTACTAAAAGGAAAAAAAACCGAAAAGAAAGAAATCCTTTCATGTCATCTGCCATTTACATAATGAAGTAAGAACTCACTGCCTCTTCCCTTGTTTCCTCACCCGGGCTGGGTGTGCACAGGGTTCCTGGGAATGCTGCCACTTCCTCTGCTTCCAGTGAAACTTTTGCTGCAATTCCAGGCAGCAGCTAGGATTTGGGGGAGGGAGGCGGGGATTAACAGCCCTGTGCAGTCCCAGATCCCTCCAACACCTCAGCCAGGGCAAACCCAGCCTGGCTCTGCCCTCTGGCTGATCTCCAGTGGGCTGAGGGAGGCACGGTGGGCACAGCTGGGCCAGTTCCAGCAGCCCTGTGTGCAACACCCTGACTAGCCTGGGCAGAAAATCCATTTGCCTAGTCCTCCCCTGGTGACAGAGCTCTGCTCAAGACTGAGCTTGGTTATCTGAAAATTCATTACTCACCCAGCAGATCCGTGCAGGACAGCCCTGGCCCACAGGCACCGGGCTCTGCAACAGGGACACTGCAGCAGGAACCTGCTCTGAGGCTGCCTCGGGAATTAGAGGGGCGGCTTTGCCACCCCAGTGCCCTCTAAGTCCCATTGCCCATCCCTGCTGCTCCCAGAAACTCCAGGGAGTTTATTTAGCTGCACATTTTTGTTTGCAGACCAAATGAAACTCACTTCAAAGGGGCTCCAGAAACATCCAAACCAACCTCAGGGGTTTGCACCAACGCTGCCACATCCCCAGTGCCCCAGCTGCCAAAATCCTGATTCCTTGGGGACAGCCTGGGGCTGAGATGCTGGGAGGAGAAGGAGAAACCTTAGCTGCACCAGGTTTGCTCAGCAGGGAAATCATCCTTGTGGCAGGATGATCCCGGATGTCACCGGGCTGGGGGACTGGGGAAGGTGTCAGTGACGTTTCAGTCCTTCTGCAGGGTGACAGATTTGGGCTGTGAACAATGATCACCTCCGAGCCTGGAAAGCTCCTCTCTGCCAGCAGGGTGAGAGCTGTGCCCCCAAAGCCCCTGACCTCGTGTTCCTGTGTGCCTCCAGCACCAGGGACACGGGATGGAGGAGTGTCCAGGAACTGAGGAGATTGGGAACTGCATTCCCTGAACCTGGCAGCAGGATTCTTTACACCTGGGAGCAGGATTCCCTGAAAGTGGCAGGGGAAGGCCACTTGTGCCAGGACAATGATGGAGAAAACCCTGGAGCTGAGTTTCCCCACTTCTACCAGCTCCATTGCCAGAAGTGCTGGGGTGTTGGGACCACTGGCACCCCGTGGGTGATGCCACTGGGATTCCCACATCCCAGCACCTCTGTGAGGAGATGGGAAGGGCTCCTCTCCAGGAGGGGATTGCCAGCATTGTCCCAGCTTGGGGCATTTGGGGGATGTGGTCCCTGCTTTGGGTCCATCCCTGTTCCCAAAAGGAAACCCATGCAGCCGTGCCAAAAGTTCCCTCCTCTGCAGGTGAGGGAAACACCCGTGGGAGGGAGAGCTGGTCCCTTGCACCAGCTCATTAATTCAGCAAATTACAAAGGGAAATACGTGCTGGGAAAAGCAAGAAAAATCCCAAAAGTTAATGCAAGAGTTATTTCCTCCTGGTAGCGGGATAAAAACCCAGAGCTCTCCAGGTCAGACGTCGGTGAGAGAGGTGAACCCACACCGAAGAGCAAGGTGAGATACTGAATTTATCCCTTTGCTCTACGTCCTTTTGGGCATTTCCCTCTATTCCTATCTCTGAAATATTTTCTTCATTAACAACCTTAATTTTCAGTGTTAACAAAACTTGTGTTTGACTTATGCTGTTCCAGAGGGAACCTGTTTTCTTTTGGGATAAGACTTTGGGATCTGTTTCTTTCAGTCACTTACCTCCTGTTGCTTCTGTGTCGTAAGACTTAAAAATTTAATTTCACTGTATTTATTTATTTTTTTTTTTCTGATAACATTTTCTCAGAAGAACTCTGTTTATTTAGATGCATTTTTAACTAATATTTTGTTTATTTTTCCTTTTCGTTTTGAGCTCTTCTGTTAAATATTTGATTTTATTTCCTTTTTTTTTTTCTCTTGCTCGTAGGGAGCAGAAAGGAAATGAGTAAGAGATACTAATGAGCGTGGGGTTTTAATACAGATGTACAAGCTTTTATATAAAAAGTGTGTATTTTCATGTGGATCACAGTTGTGTTATTCAGGAAAATAATTAGGAATATTCTCTTCCTTGGGCAGGTCTCCCAGGGACTGACATGAGAGGATCCCCCTTGTTCCTCTGCCTCTTCTCCATGTCCTGCTGGGTGAATTTAATGCCGACAGCTGGGGACAAAATCTTCCACTTTGGTGCCTGCAGCGTTTCCATGAGCATGACAGAGATCAGGGCTGGCTTCACAGCGATTAAAGCCAATATTGTGAGTATTTCCCGGGCTCCTGGGGGGCTGGGGGAGCCCCTGGCAGCTGCTGGAGCCCCTCTGGAGCCAGCAGCTCCATGCCCATCTCCGTCCTCTCCGCAGCAATCCAGAGACCCCATCCGGACCCTGAGCATCCTGTCCCACCCTTGCTCCCTCCACAAGGTCAAGGTAGGTGGCCCTGGCTGGGGAGCCCTTGTAGGACCCAAAAGCAGGTGAATGTGACCTTGAGAAGTGCAATTCCATAAATCAGGAATTTTCAGCTCTCTCACACCCCAAAGCACTGGGCAAGGGCCTCATACCCAGCTGCAAAACCAGCTCATTTTATATTGTGAGACTTGCTGAGGATGGATCTCCTGGAAAATCAGCCTAAATTGATTTCCCATCAGCTTCAGTCAAGCACCCCTGAAGAAGATTTCTCTGAACCAAACTGTCCTGCTGTGCTCAGCTACCAAGAGCTTCCTGTCAGAGATTCTTCATCCCAGAGAGTGACTGCAGGTTACTCCCCTTTGGAAGAACTTTTAGTCACTAAATTCGTTTTCTAAGTCTTCAGACAGATGCTGCATCACTCACCAGCTCTTCACCTTCTACGTGGACAAAGTTTTCAAGCACTGCAGGACTGAGGACTCGTTTGTGAACAGGAAAATCAGCAGCATCGCCAACTCCTTCCTCAGCGTGAGGAGGAAGCTGGAGCAGTGTGTAAGTCCTGGGTTCTGCTCCAGCCTGGCTGCATCTCTTAATATTTCATCTATAAACCAGCCTGGGAGGTTTATAAAGCTGCAAAGTCTCTGTTTATAGAAATTGTTTTAATGAGAATACAAAGCAGAGTGGTGTGAAGTGTTCTGTCCACTGAGAGATGTTCATATTGGCCCACTCAGCAGCAAACTCCCCTGTGGGTCCTAAAGCCCAATATTTATCCTGTCCTTGTGTCTGTCAAGTCAGCTGCTGTGAGCTGGAGCCTGATTTGGGGACCTGCAGCCTTTCCCACAGTTCCACAGTCTATGATGCCCAGCAAAATCAGAAACTGAAATCTTACTTTTAAAAATTAACTGCCCAGAGTAATGAATTAATCTTGTTTTCCCAGCGTGAGAAGAATAAATGTGTGTGTGGGGAGGAATCCACGGAGAAATTCAAGCAAATACTTGCAAACTATGAAGGGGTGAGTTGGTGACTGAGCCTGCTAATTAACACAGATATTTAAATTCTCTTTATGCTGGGCTGCACTGATGCTCTCTGCTTACAGCTCGAACCTGTGTATCATTTCAGCTGAATGTCACATCTGCAGCCATGAAATCCCTGGGGGAGCTGGACATCCTCCTGGACTGGATGGAGAAATCTCATTAGCGGGTGGCGTTAATTACCCACGGCTGGGGCTGAGGAGCTGCAGGGGCTTGCAGAGAGGAGAGGGACAATAAATCACTGCATCAGTGCAGTTCCTCAGCAGCTCCAGCTGCATTCATTCACTGAGAGCTTTGCCAGCCAGGGACATCAGCAGAGCCTTCATTAAGATGGGAATAACGAGTTTGATTAAATCAGCATAGCTCTGGCTGCTACCAAAGGATGCTCCCAGGGGAAACCCACAAGGGTTTCTCCTGCTGGCAGACAAAAGCTGTGATCATGTAATAAAATTATTGTTTAAATTACAGATTTTTTGTCTAGGGAATGTGGGGAGTGAGTGCTGAGAGCTGCTTGGGAGGACTGGTGTAGCTGATGTTGCATAAACCTGGGTTGGGTCTCAGGGCTGCTGATGGTGGATCTGGCTGAAATGAGGAGCACAGTGTGAGAAATGCTTCCAATCATAGCTCCTAGCAGGTATGTCAGGCCTTAGAAATCAGTGTTTCCTTTTGAGATGATATTTTCTGCCTTATCAGTAAAAAAGTTTCTGTGCAAGATATGTGGTTGCTGAACAGAGAAAGGCTCTGGAGTATCTTGTGCAATTTACTGACACTCAGTAGTGAGTTTTGTGGAAATTGGGTGTGATGACTGTAAATAAACCCCACCTGAAACTGTGCTGAGTCTGTTTGTCAAAATTCTGAGGAATTATATGATTCTTGCTGGCGAAGCTTTCTGAATTCTCTGTGGTGTCCTTTTACAGCAGATGTTGTCACCCTGGCATGCCAGGGCTGATGCATATTTCTGGGCACGCCAGAAACACGAACCTCAGACCTCAGTGCTGCCAAATCCCCCAGTTTGTCCCCAAAGCTGTGCATTATTTACAGCTCTGCTCTGTTCTCTCCCATTCTGGGTGTTGCTGGTGGCCACTGCGTGCTCTAAATCCCAGCTGGGGGACAACACCAGCATTTCCCTGCAGCACGAGTGTCATGGAGGGAGGCATTTGGTGATTCACTTTCAAAGCAAAGATCTCTGACTGCTCGCTGTCCTCCCTCAGATATTTGCTCAGGCCAAAGGGAGGCTTCTCAGGGCTTTGATTTTGTTAATTCACTTTCTCAGGGCTTTCATTTGTCCGGGTGTCATGAACAGGTGAATGTGTCTCCCTGTGCTCTGGCAGTGCTCAGGACAGGTGACTTTTCAGCTCCATCACACTCTTAGGAATGGCAGGTGTCTGGGACATTCCACGATTGCCTGTTAAAGAGCAAGCCCTGGGAATGATGCTGGGATGCAGTGAGGTGCCACAGCTCGTCCCTGACCACGGGAAATCCACTGGCACCCGGCAAAGGAGCTGCTCGGTGAGTTCCTCAGGGATCCTTGTGGGCTCTGGAGCACAGCTGGAGGGTTTTATGCCACACCTTCAGCTCATGTCACAATCACTGCAGCTCATCCTGCCCGTCCATCGCAGCCCTCAGGCCACGCCTGGCTCCCTAAAGCGGGGATTTCGCACCTCTCTGCCCGCTGCAGGGCGCGGGAGCGCCCGGGGCCGCTCCCCTTTGCGGAGGAGCTGGAAGTGCCAGCAGTGGGAAGGAGCGGGGGCACAGCTGAGGGCTGCAGGAGGACAAAAGTCTTCCTCTGAGAAAACGCCTCCGCGCCCTTCCCGAGATCCCAGCCCCCTCCCAGCGCGCTGCCGAGGGGATGCAGCCCTGGGGATGCGGCGGCTGAGCCCTCACCTCCCTGTGAGGGCTGGCAGGAAGGTGCAATGTGGGTGGGAGCAGCGGGGAGATGCTGCCCTGCTCACTCCAGCACTGAAAGCCCACGATTCAGGAGATATTTGTGTTTTATCCTCGGTGAAATTCTGGAATTCACAATTCAGGGGTAATTTGTGTTTATCCTCAGTGAAACTCAGTGTCTGCCAGCTAAGCCAGCCTGCCGTTGTTGCCTCTCTTCATTACAGCTTCCTACACTGCTTTATCTGTGGGATATCCAGCTTTTCCCACCCTTTCTGTGCCTCTCTGGGGGGGGGGGCTCTCCTGTGATATCCCAGACCCTGAGCTCCCCAGTCTACTGAAAGCTGGATTCTTTATTGACCGTGCACACAAACACTCCAGACGTGTCTGGCCCGCAGGTGCTGCCCTCAGGTCGGGGAAGCTGAGAGGAATCAAAAGCATCAGATGCTGTTCTGAAGGGGTTTCCAGCTGCTTTTAAAAGAAAATGGGAATTTTTTCCCCACAATGCTCCTTCTGGCCTGTGAGAGCCCAGTGTAGGAACTGGGGCTCTGGTGGGATGAGCCACTTGAGTTCCTGCTGCTTCCCAGCCCAGCCTCCTCACTCAGACCCCTTCGGAATCAAACCACTCCTGAATCACCACTCAAAGCTGAATTTAAGCAAACAAAAAGATCAAGTTTTAGCAAATGGTGCAAGCAATGAACAGTGTAGTGATCCTCCAGGCAGAGCCAGTCCCAGGCACTGCCACGTCCCCCTCAGGCCCGGGGAGGGGACACGTCCAGGACAGCGCTGTCCCCCCCGCAGCCGCGCTGGGTAATGCTGCTGGAGGTGGCGAGGAAGGAGGAGTAGGCGAGGTCAGCGTCCTCCTTGGAGCTCTGGGAAGGACAGGAGGACACAGTCAGGGGGTGGGGATGGGCAGCAGGGGAAAGGCAGAATTTTGTGGATATCCCCGGGTAACACGGGGAGGGCTGGGACAACCCAGCGGGTCACGCTGGTGCTGATGCGAGCTTTACGCTGGGAAGACCCCGAAAGCTTTTAGGTTTGGGAATCCTTGGCAAGCCTGGGTGTTGGCATCCAGCTCCCCTGTCCTAAAGCTGCTGAGCTTTACTGGTGTCCTGACACTTCCCTTGATTGCTCCAGCTCAGCTCCTGGCACTTACAACACCTACACCTCTCCTCTTGGTAGGGACTTTGAGAAACACAGGCTTGAATCTGGCACAGGATTGGGGTGCCACGGAACCACGACCTTACCCGAGGGGTGGGGAGGCAGAGAACATTAGGGAAAGGCAGAGATCACAGCAAACCTCAGCCCTTGCAATGGCCCTCCCTGCCTCCCTGAGCCATTGAGAAGGGGGATGTGATGGTTTGCAGCCATCTGCTTATCCCAGGGATTCCTATTTCTGGTAACAAACCCAACCTTCCTGATGCTGCCTGGGGCTGCCTGGGTTTATTTCTTGAAGCCAAGTGAGTGCTGTAATGTCTCTGCTAAACCAGGCAGCCAGGACAGGGGTGAGACCCACCCACGGGGGCTGGTCTGTAGTGAGGCTAAAATGGAGAGCACCTGGGTATAAATAAAGCCCCTGGGAGGAGACAGCCCCTTTGGGACAGACTGCAGGGCTGTGGCCACATCTCCCAGGTCAGTGGCCTCTCTCCTGCCTCCTCTTACCCTTTTTGCCTTCACTGTGTCAGCAGCACTTTCCGAAGTGTCCGTGGTGGTGATGAACTCTGCGGGCAGAGAAAGGGAGGTGTTGGGCAGCTGGCAGGTGTTTCTTGGCTGGCAGCTGTTCCTGTGGCTTTTGTGGGGTATTTCAGCAAGGAAGGGCAGGCCCTGACCCCGGGGCTGGGCTGGGCTCAGCCACTCACCGTCCCCTCCCATGGGGGTCTCCTGGCTCTCCTGGCTCTCCTTGACGCTGCTGCTGGCGCTGAAGTCCCTCACGCTCTCAAAGTCTGCCATGCTGATGTTGGTCCTGTAGCTCCCCACAGACACCAGGTCTGGGGAGAGGGAGGAGGAAAATCCCTCAGGTCTCGCTCAGAATGGGTGGGAACACATTAAGACCCAAAGCCTCTGTGCCAGGCAATGCTGGGACACAATGGGCAAAGCCATGGAGGGCTGGGCTCGGTCTCAGCCTGGACTCTCCAGGACATGGAGCTCTCTGGATGGGCTCACAGGAGGAGCAGGGACCTGGAGCTCTCTGGATGGGCTCACAGGAGGAGCAGGGACCTGGAGCTCTCTGGATGGGCTCACAGGAGGAGCAGGGACCTGGAGCTCTCTGGATGGGCTCACAGGAGGAGTAGGGACCTTCCTGCCCATCCTGGTGTAGTCCCAGGAGAGCAGCTCAGCACAACACTTGGGTATTGCTTTAACTCAGTGCTGCTGCTGTTTCTTGAGAGGCAGGGACTCACCAGATCTCTTCAGCTGCCTGTATTTGACAATGGCAAAAGCTGTCACGACAATCAGGATCAGACCAGCAAGAGGGCCCAGCACTAAGGCCAGAGTGTTGGAGCCATGGCTTTCATCAGAGCTAGAACAGAGGGAGAGAGATCTCGCTGAGAGCAATGCATGTGAAAATCCAGTGGGCTAGATTTGGGTGGGATGGTAATTCTGAGTGAGCATGATGCAATTCAATCAATTAACTGGATTCTAGCACATAGAATAAAATAAAACCCAAATAAAAATATAGGCTTGAGGTTGGGCTGAAACAGCTGCATCAGCAGCTTGGTTATAAATACGTGAAGGAAAATTCTCTAATATTAACAGAAGTACTTGCAAATAGTTGTTTTGTATCTGGAATTTCTAATAATTTCCTTCTGATACTGCTTTCTTGAATTGGAGATTAATTGTGACTCATCTTGCCCTTTGCTGTCACTTTTTATATTCTCTGACATTTAAAGCACAGCCCTTTGGGGCTAAGATTTTTTTGTGTGCTGCTAAACAACACAATGGCAGGGTGCACAAACACAATGGGTTTGTGTAACCCCCACAAAAATGATAAATGGCAGGGGATGGAGAGAACCAACCTTTCCTGGGCAGCTCCTTTTCGCACCTCAGCATCGCTGTGGGCTCCTCCTGGGGGAACAGCTCCAGACTCACGGCTGGAATCAACATCCAGGAGCCCTGGGCTGTGCTTGGCATCTTTCCCTGTGTGTCCCAGGGAAGGAGGGTGGTTAGAGAGCAGCAGCACAAGAATTGGACACAAAAACCACAGGGGTGTGTTTGGTGGACATGGAGCTGCTGTGGGTTTTGGCTTTCCACGAGAGGCTCTTCAAAATGGGCGTTCGAGGCCTGAAATGCTCTCACACCAAAGAATTTACTGCAAAAATCTCAATTAGGATCTCACTGCCTATGAACTTTTGAAAGAGCCTTGCATTTCTAAGTTCTGCCTCTAATATTTCCTGATTGAATTTTGCATCCTTCCTGTGGTTTTATTCCTGGCTCTTTGCCCACCAAAAGCAATGAAATGGGGCTTTTTCACTCTGTTTTCACTTTGGCCATCACCCACCTAGGATGGGGAAATATCAAACACCCAGGGCTCTACTCTTTCTGTGCTTCTAACAATCTTCTTCCCCCCAAAACCCATTTCAGTTCCAAAATACTCCACCAAAGCTGAGACTAAGCCCCTTGCTGTTGGTATCAGCCTCTCCCACTCCTTTTCCTGTTTATTAAGATAAGAAGTTCCCTGGAGCGAGATCTCCAAACTTGATCAGTTCTTTACCTGAAAAATGCCAGATGTTGCCCAAACAAAATGATGCTACACATTGTGATAGGAACAATTAACCAGCACGGAGTTAAAAAAAAAATTAAGTGGAAAAAGGCGAGTTTTAGATGGGGCATTTTATGACTGGGAAGTCAAAACTGAGTGAAGGAAAACACGAATGAAGGGAAGTTGTGCAAATCACGGCGCTGCGGGCACCTGGCCGGGTGACAGCGCTTCTGTTTCGAGCTGCTGCAGCCTAGCGGCGATGGAGAGGAGATGGGCACAAGGAACGTGCAGGGCAAGCCCAGCTGTACTCAGCAGCGCTCAGATGTGCCCAGCAGTGCCCAGCAGTGCCCAGATGTGCTCAGATGTGCTCAGCAGTGTTCAGCAGTGCTCACCTGTGCCCAGCAGTGCTCAGATGTGCTCACCTGTGCCCAGCAGTGCTCAGCAGTGCCCAGATGTGCTCACCTGTGCTCAGCTGTGTTCACTTGTGCCCAGCAGTGCCCAGATGTGTTCACCTGTGCCCAGCAGTGCTCAGCAGTGCCCAGATGTGCTCACCTGTGCTCAGCTGTGTTCATCTCTGGCCAGCAATGCTCAGCTGTGTTCAGCAGTGCTAACTGTGCCCAGCAGTGCCCAGCAGTGCTCACCTGTGCTCACCCTCAGCTCCACGGCCATGGTTTCCCCGAAGGCGCCGTTGCGTTTCACCCCGCACCAGTACCAGCCCTCATCTTCCTCGGTGAGCGGCTCAAAGCTCAGCACAGCTGTCCTGCTGGAGCTGTTGCAGCTGGCAGCGGGCCCTGGCAGCCCCTGCTCCCGTGCTGGCAGTGCAGGGCAGCCGCTGTGGCTCCACTTGCACCAGTATTTGTCGTAGGAGTAGAACTTGCAGGGGTACGAGCAGGTCAGGTCCACCCGCGAGCCCACCTGCGCCTCCACTGCCTTCGGCCCCACCAGCGCTGGTTCTCCTGCCAGGGCAAAGGGATGTCAGGGGTGCTGGGAGTGCTCTCAGTGGTGGGGATGTGCTCCTTGCGCTGCTAAATTAACACTAAAGAGGCTGTTTATGGTTCCTTTCTTGCAAGGCTTAAGAAATAATTCCTGAGAATTTTCTGTGAACGCATTCCCACAAAATGGACACTTTCTGCCTCAGGTTTAAAGCTGCTGGGGTGAGTTCAGGCTTGGAGCTCACGTCTCCTCCCCAAAAAGCCAGATTGCTCCCTCAGGGTGGTTCTGTAGCTCCTGAGCAGGCAGAGGACTGCCAGTGCCCAGCTCTTACCTTCTACAACCTTCAGTTCTGTGGATGATTGCTGCTCCTTCAGCTCATTTGACATGCACCAGTAAAAGCCCTCGTCCTTGGCCTGCAGCTGGTTCAGGATGACGGTGACAGTTTTGTTTTCAGGGCTCTCGAACATGGCCACTCTTCCTTCATAGTTGTACTTCACATACCCTGTGTTGTCTATGATCTTGTCACATCCCTGGGGTCTCCACTTGCACCAGATCCTCGTGGAGGATTTCTTTAGAGGATCATAGAGGCACTTGAAAGTTGCTGAACTTCCATTTTTTCCAGTTACTGTGGTCTTTAACTGAGGAAAGTTTTTGTCTGTTGATAATAATGAAATGAGCAGTTATAAGAGTCTCACTTGTGTCTTGGGGCACCTTCCCCAAGAAAATCAACATTAGCAGGTGCAACAAAGCTGCTATGGCTAAAGGAAGGCCAGGCAAAGCTCCGGGGTGCAAACACCAGGAGTTTGTCCTAGCACTGGTGGGAATTGACCCTGAAGGCTCAGTCAGGCCTTGCTTTTTCCCACATTGACTGAGTGTTGTTGGCTTTGTGGACAGATATTCCAAAGCTTTTTTCCCTTTGCTAAAGGGACCATCTCCATCTGCCAGTTTGAGATTTAAGGAATTGGGGGCCTGAAGAGACAGCTTGCCTCAGACTGGGGATGGGGGTGGAATTTGTCTCCTGGAGTTTTGGGCTAGGGAACAGAGCTACCCACTTCTGGGAAGGTGAAGTCTGGATATAAGCTTTATTTAGTGATGGTTTAGTACCTTTCAGGTGGTTAAATTGATAGAAAGAAGTATGTAGATGAGGGAATAGGATAATAGCAAAGAGAAATTCAAGTTCTTTTTAAATAAAGTGAGACTGCTGGTGATGCTTCTGAAGAGAAGGAGAGAGGAAGGGGAAAACATCCTGGGAACAGCTCACCCTCATAGACAAACACGTCCAGCTCCTTTGATTTTCCTTCCTTCCCATATTCACCAGCTCCACAGTAGTACAGGCCCGTGTCTTCCCAGTCCATCTGAGTCATCGTGACACTGAACGAGCCTGGAGGCTCCTCAAAAGTCAGCAGAACTCTCCCTTGGAAATCAGGGTCGATGTTCCGATAGCTGTCGACGATGTTCCGGCAGCCTTCCTCCTCCTGCTTGCACAGGAACCTCCTCATGTGCACAGTGTCCTCCCCAAAGCTGCAGGACACGCTCCAGGTGCTGTGCAGCCGCAGGTAGAAGAGCTCAGCTGCCTCAGGTACAGGTGGGGCTGTGCAGGGACAGGCAGGGGCTGCAGTGAAACTGCCCTGCCAGCACCTGCGGCTCTCAGACACCGACAGGAGCCTTGTTTGAAAGGGAGATTGGGAAAAATCTCAAAGAAAATGGCATTTTAGGGAGTCCCAAGATTGTAATTACCTTCAGCGACACTGAGAGTGACTCTGTGGGACAGCCCCCTGCCATTGACCCCCAGGCCACACTGGAAGGTGCCGTTGTCCTCCCGTGCCAGCGCTGAGATGTTGATCTGGAAGTTTCCTGCCTCGGGGTGGTCAGTGAGGGAGATCCTGTGCTGGTAGCCGGGAGCCACGTACCCCGTGGCCACCACGGTGACGCACCTGGAGCCCAGCAGCCTGCACCAGTATTTCCTGTCGTGCCTGTTCACTGGTGTGGGTGGGTAGAAGCATTTCAGGGTGGCCGAGCTGCCCAGCACACCGTGGAGCTGCCGAGGGCCGAACACGGGGCTGGAGACTGTGGGGCAAGAACGGGCTGGGTGTGAGGGCCCTGGGTGCCACACGGGCCACAGGCCCCGGCGCTGTGTGCCACCAGGGGCCTGTGACCTGCCAGGTAAAGCTGCTCCCGCTTCAGGTTTTAGCTCTTATGTTTTCCAGACCCTGTACTGCATTAGGGCCTAGCTCCAAGCTCTGTGTAGGGTGTCAGTAAGTTCTCTTCACATTTTGGTCAGAAAAAAACAATCCTTCTGAGAGCCAAGGACACCCTACAGCCTCAGGCCCTGATAATGATAAACAAAAGTGAATTATGGGGGAGTGAACCGGGGGGATTTGACTTCATTACCTTCATTACCTGAAACTGGAGAATAAACCCCTGATGTGCAAAGAGACCAAACTTAGCTTCTCTGAGAAACTCGTGACCCTTGTCTATTTTGGGTGTAGCCTCTTGGGAGGCTTCATATGCCCTTAATGTACCTGAAGGCCTTTCATTAAATATATCCACTTTTATCTTTTTAACTCTCTCTGTCCCTTTTTCCTATGTAAGCCTGATCCAGGCATCACCCAGACCCTCCTCCTCCTCCCTTCCCAGTGCCACCTCTGGTCCTTGGCCACCCCAAGAGCTGTGCCCTGGGTGGGTGACACTCACTGGCTGCCTTGGGGAGGTGTCTGCCTCTTGCAGACCCAGCTGGGAGCAGGGAGAGCAGGAAGAGGAACGCCAGAAACGTCATTTTTCTCACATTCCCTGGAAAAGACATGGAAGGTATCGAATAATCACATTTGCAAGATGTTAAGCATCTAATAATCTTCGTGCTTGGAGGATATGAGGGTTGTGGCTATGTGAAGTAGAGAGAAATATGGGTTTTAATTGCTCCTGTTGAGGAATTGGATGAGTTGGTATCTCTGTCCTTGCCTGGGTTGCTGCACAGGACAGGACTGCCCATGGATCTCATCCCAGCACCCCAATATTCCCCCTGCCACAGAATTCCTGACTGGAGCCTGCGTTTAGTGACCCTTTGTTTCCCTGGTCTCTCCAAGGACACACGGAAAAGGGCAATATTTTCACCTCTACTTTTTAGTTCTTTCCTCAGCTGCTGAGGAATTGAGTGAGCTGTAGGGATTTAGCTCAGCCTGCTCCTCCAAAAATCACATTTTATATGCATTTCCTGAGCACAGCTCTTGATCCACCTGTTCCAAGTTCATAGACGGCATGGGAACTGATGAGAGGTGCCAAGGAAAAGCTTTATAAACAAACAGAGGAATTTGATTTCAGGGCATCAAGTGACACAATTTTATTAAGGGTAATTCCCAGCAGAAGAAAAAAGCTTTTATTTCCCTGTTAAGATGAAAGGTGTTCTCTTGTGTCTCTTCCTTGTATAGTGATTTCTCCTTGCTCAACGGCCACTAATAACTAATAATTAACTCACCGAGCATGAAAAATTCTCTTTCAAACACATCCCAGAATCAGCCAGCAAGGCTAACATAACAAATTCTGCAGAAAGCAAACAACGTGGCACAAAGAGGGCCTTGATGTTTGCCCCTGGCTGACAGCAGCTCCTCTACCTGATGGTCACCTCACTCACTGCCCTCCAGCCTGTGGCGTGAGCAGGACCCAGTTCAGCCTTGCCCATTTTGCTGAAGTTGGAATAACCCATTATTCTGATTTCTTGAAAAAGTTCTGCTGTTTTTGGGCTCCAGCCCAGGTTGTTCTGTCAGGTCTGGAAGGACCCAAAGCAGCTGTTCTTGTGCTCTTGCACCACCACCTGCAGCCCTGAGCTGGCTCCAGCCCTGTTTTCTCAGATGCTCTTAAAATGTAAATGGAACAATTACAACATAATGACCTTTTCTCTTGCTTTCCAACTCAGCACAGATAATTTTGTTGTTGTTGCTGTCTTCAGGTGCTCCTGGGAATGAATAACACTCTCTGTTTTGATTTGGTGCTGGGCTCTAAACCTCACTGCAGCTCCAGTGGGTGACAAGGACATTTTAGTGCTGTGGGGGGGGCAGACCCCCAGCCAGTCCCTCTTTATAGATGTGTTTTTAGTGTCTTCACCCTTAAAATTGGCTGATGGTCATTTCCACGACACTGCTCTGCACCTGGGTTGGGACCATCACCTTTTTATGCCTAAATGTTGATATTTTCCAGGTTTTCAGCAGCAGTGCTCTCTGGCCAGGCTGGCTCTTCCACATCTCATCCATTACAGGACTTTCCCCACATTCCTGTTGTGCTTTCCCAGCACCCCAATATTCAGGGAGAATTATCTTCAGACTTACGATGATTTGGAAGAGACCAGGACCTGACCCCCAAGCTGTGCAAACCTGAGCCAGCAGCTGCTCTGTCTGGGTATGGAAGACCAGAGCTCAATTCCCAAATTCTGCTGCATTCCTGCTGCAGGGACTGCCAGGGATCAGCCCTGTCCAGCCCATTAGATATTAACTATTGCTCCTGACAATGACCAGTGTCAAGGCCATGCCATGGGATGGACAAAACATCAAGGTTTAATTATGACATTTTTCATTCCAGCCTGGCAGCCCTTCTGGCTTTTTGTGGAATGGTTGCTGCTATTCAAATAGTTGAGAAATAATAACATAGAGGTAATATATTGCATATATTCTATATATTTTATTTATAGTTAATAATTCCTCCCTCAAATCCTTTTGACCCATGGGGAAGCTGTGCAGATACAAATTGTTGTAGAGAGTTGTGCTGGGAGGAGGTGCTGGAGGTTTCTGTGCTCAGAAAAAAGGCACAGTAACAAATTTCACCCTGCACAGGATTGGATTATTCACATCTTCAACTGCTCATGAAGGTCTCCGCTGATCTTGGGTTTGCCATGGTTTTTATTTGCTGCAGTGGAATGGGGAAAAGCCACCAATCCACCCCATTTTCATGGGCTTAAGAATGACCAGTCAGCTTCCAGATAAAAGATCGAGCTGACCCAAGCACATGCAGAAAATAAACATTTCCAGTTCCAAGCAGATGCCTCCTTTACAATATTGAGAGAATAAATAGGAGGGGCTTGTTTGGTGATGCAGTCAACAGAAACACTTGGGTAGAACTTGCTGAAGATTATCAGGATTTACCAAGAAATCAGCAGTTTTTAGGAATGCCTGCAGTGCTTGGGACCCTCTGAACTAGGAATGTTTGTGTCAGTTAAACACATGAGCAACATATTTCAGAAAAGAAATTAAATAGAATAAACAGGCAGCTCTCAGGGTGGTGACTGAAATCCCAGCTGAGATTGTGCTGCTGGCCCAATTTTATGTTCCTTTCAGCTGCTGGTACCACTCTAAACTAACCTGAGACCTGATCTGATGTTCCTTTCAGATCCTCCATGCACCCACTTGCTGCTTTTCAGATCCTCATGGTTCATTTGTTTCGTGGGCTGGAAAGTGAAACCAACTTCAGCACCATTAAATTATTTTAGTTTAATTCTCCTCTGTCTGCAAGGAGCAGGAACATCCCATGGCCCAAGAGTCTGGAGGGATGGATGGTGCCAGTGTGGATTCATTAACAGTTGCAATAAGGTGATGATTATTTGTACTTAAATCTATAGGGATTAAATCGATAGGGATTAAATCGATAGGGATTAAATCTATAGGGATGTTTCCTTTGCAGAGTAGGAATTCAGGTGTGTAGGACCCACACCTCCACAGATCTGAATGGGACAGGGGCTCCTCTGATTTCACCTTTAGGAGACCACATCCAGCCCATTCATTTAAGCTTCAGGTTCTATTTGTCTTCCTGCAACTGTACAAACTTCTCAGGGAGCTTCTAAAGCAGCTCTTTTAGGACACAACCACAGCAATTCTCTTCTAAAATTTCAAAATCTGCCTGTTTGGGTTCAAAAGCCAGTAATGGCCTCAGGCTGAGTCGCAAAATTTAGATTACTACAGAAATATTTACTAACTTTTATTTCCTACGTTAAAACTCAAAGCAAATATTGTAATGATAATTAATCTGGTTGTTTTTTTCCCAGAAACCAAGTATTAAAGAGAAGAAACCATAACTGCCATAAGCCTGTTCCTGTGGCTCTTTCAGAAGAAATCAGCCTCCCACCAGTGAGCTCTAAATACGAAATGGTTCCAAACCTCCCCTCCCGTGTGAGGAAGGGTCCTCAAAAGCGGCTCAGGACTCGTCTTCTCCTTCCCCATCCCACCAGGGCCCTACAAAAGCTTGTGCGTTCCCAGAGATGCCAGAGCAGCGTTACTCACACTCCAGGCTCCCCAGCACTTCTCTCTTTCCCTCTCAGGCCGGCCCTGGCAGCTGCTGTGAGTGTCCTGTGCCCGTGGGGCTGTGGCAGTGCCAGCCTGGTTTAAATACTCCCAGCACCTTCAGCCCTGCATTCCCCTGGTGTGCCTTAAAGGAGCCACATCCAACAGCGCTGCTGGGGCAGCTCTGCCAGTGCCCAGCCCCTGCCCAGTGCCAGTGCCCAGCCCCTGCCCAGTGCCCAGCCCCTGCCTAGTGCCCAGCCCCTGCCCAGTGCCCAGTGCCCAGTGCCCAGCCCCTGCCCAGTGCCCAGCCCCTGCCTAGTGCCCAGCCCCTGCCCAGTGCCCAGTGCCCAGTGCCCAGCCCCTGCCCAGTGCCCAGCCCCTGCCTAGTGCCCAGCCCCTGCCCAGTGCCCAGTGCCCAGTGCCCAGCCCCTGCCCAGTGCCCAGCCCCTGCCTAGTGCCCAGCCCCTGCCCAGTGCCCAGTGCCCAGTGCCCAGCCCCTGCCCAGTGCCCAGCCCCTGCCTAGTGCCCAGCCCCTGCCCAGTGCCCAGTGCCCAGTGCCCAGCCCCTGCCCAGTGCCCAGCCCCTGCCTAGTGCCCAGCCCCTGCCCAGTGCCCAGTGCCCAGTGCCCAGCCCCTGCCCAGTGCCCAGCCCCTGCCTAGTGCCCAGCCCCTGCCCAGTGCCCAGTGCCCAGTGCCCAGCCCCTGCCCAGTGCCCAGCCCCTGCCTAGTGCCCAGCCCCTGCCCAGTGCCCAGTGCCCAGTGCCCAGCCCCTGCCCAGTGCCCAGCCCCTGCCTAGTGCCCAGCCCCTGCCCAGTGCCCAGTGCCCAGTGCCCAGTGCCCACTGCCCACTGCCCAATGCTCAGATTCTGCCCAATGCCAGTGCTCAGCCCCTGCCCAGCGCCCAGCTCCTGCACAGTGCCCAGTGCCCAGTGCCCAGCTCCTGAGGAAGGAGCTCTTGGGGTAAGGAAGGAGCTCATGGGGTGAGGAAGGGGCTTTTGGGGTGAGGAGGGCGCTCTTGGGAGGAGGAAGGAGCTCATGGGGTGAGGAGGGAGCTTTTGGGGTAAGGAAGGAGCTTTTGGGGTAAGGAAGGAGCTCTTGGGGTGAAGGAATTTTTGGGGTGAGGAAGGAGTGTTTGGCTGTCGCTGTGCTGCGTGGGGATCCTGGGCTGAGAGCAGCAGCACCACCTCTCCTCCATGAGAGCAAACCCCAACCCCTTGCAAGCTTCCCACCAGGACTGCTTCCCTGGCCATCCCAAACATTCCCCAGGTAATGCTGCCTTTATTTTTTGCCTCGTGGCCACCGAGCTGTGCTGGCTGGACCACAGTGGACACAGCTGAGTTTGCTCTCCTGGAGCTCCCACTCCCAGGCACGGATCCCTTGGGATCAGCATCCCTGCTGGATCCTGCAGGGGGATGGAAATGTGGCTTTAAGACCTTGCAGTGGAAGGTGGGATGGCCATGGGCAGAGGAAAACCTGGCAGAAAATGGGAACCTGTAACTGCTGGTGCATCTCAAGGAGGAAAAATTAATCCAAGGTGAATAAACAGGTTTTTTTTAACCAAACCCCCCTTTTCACCCTCAAGCTTTCCAGTAAAACCAACCCCTTGCCTAAGGCAAATATATTTGAAAAGCATTTCCTTGCCTTAGCACACGAGGAAGCGTTTCCCTGCCAAGTCACAGGTTCCAAAGCATTTTGGCATCTCCAGAAAACAAACAACCTTCGGATTGCTTTTATTTGGGGAGTGCAGATTGCAGCATGAACCATGCTCTGTGAGAAGCCAAGGCTGCTGCTCAGGGCTGGGCTGTGCCTGGGATGAATTTCAGCCCAAGCTGAAGCTGTGGATACCCCTGCAGGAGAGGTGAAGGAAAAATAGCACTTTGGGAATGTGGATGTCTGAGAAACTGAAATCAAACGTGGTTTATGTGTTGCAAAATGATTCCATGGATCAGGATTTAAGAAAAACAAAACAAAACAAAACAGAAAAATCCTTATTTTTTTTGAGTAACCTGGTCTCTTCAAGCCGAAACTGTTCTGTGATTTTCTGATATTTCGCCTCCCACTGAGCAACCCTAAAGCCACAAAAATCCTTCCCTCCCCAACCCTCCTCAGCTTTACCTTTCCCTCAGGGAAACAACCCACAAATAGCTGGGTTCAGGTGCGTTATTTTATTCTCTCTTCTGCAAAGCACGGAGCAATTTGGGCAGTGTGAAGGTTCAGCTCTCAGTAAAGGGGGTTTGGGTTCTGAGGAGTGAAATAGGAGGTGTTGGGGGCTTGGCTTTCCACAGAGAAAATTCCCAGCTCAGGTGCACAGGGGCTTTCACAGAAGGTTCTGGCTCAAGTCTTCATCAGGCACCTGGAAAAGTAATTTTTCCCCATAGGGTAACTGTAAAGTAATGAAATAGAAGAGAAGCTGGGATCTTCTGCCTCTCTGTGGTATTTGTAGAAGGCATTTCATAGGTGTTTTTGGGTTTATGCCAGATTTGATATTTTAGATGATGTTTAAGGAGCTCTGTGAACAGAAAGGTGGAGAAACCCAGGCCAGAGGAGACTTCTGGAGTCAACCTCCTGCTCAGGTAAGAGAATTAGCCCAGGCTTTACCCAGACATCTGGGAAGAAAAGGCCCAAATAATTGCTGGGTTTCATTGTCCCTTTTAGGAGTTTTTCACAGGATGCTGATGGTTTATCTTCAAGGTTTTAGGGGAGGTGTAATTTTTCTTTCTACTCTTTATATTTAGGACCAGAAGAACCCTGTTGGCTCTGAGTGCATTGGAGTGAGAACACGAAATTTCTGAGCCACTATTCCACTAATTTTTTTTCAGTGGGGTCCTTCTCACTGATACAAATTCCTACAGACTAGATACACTTTAAAATATTTTTTCAGATGATTTTTACAGGAGCTTTTCTCTAAAAAGCATCAACAACCTGAGACTCTTACATAGAAGCTGATCATCCTGATATTTCCAAGGATAGCAGAGGTTGTCCTGCACAAAAGAGCAAAAAAGAATGAGATGGTTGCAACACAGTGAACAATAATTACTTCTGTGTAATGCTGAGGAAGGTGATAAGTAATCAGAATTTACTGAAAGAGGCAGGAAGAGTGGTAACAGCTTTACTACTTGCAATCAAAAATTATAATCGACCCCACAATAAATATATAAACTTTATGTAGGATTTAATCCAAGTCTTATGAAATCCATGGCTTAACGTTTCTTGGTAAGGAGTAAAGGCAAGAGTTTGGCAGCAGAATGTGATTCTTGGACTGTGGATTGTAATTCCTGGACTGCAGACCTGGTGCCTCTCCTGTGGAGGCGTTTTCCTTATCAAGCCACAAATTCCCTACTTAAAATTTGGTTGATTCTCCACTTGCAGTGCCAGTTTCAGCAAACACCCACTTACATTTGCCAGAGCCCGTCCTGAACTCCTGTTCTTCTCCTGCACTTGGATTCTCCTCCATCCTTTCCTCCCTTCCAGGGCTCAGCCTAGCCAAAGCTGGCTCCAGGTTCCCCCTGGTGCTTCTTTCTTCTCCTTGAAAACAAAACACATGGCTGCACTGCAGGGAACACCCTCACTAGCACACCTCTAAGTATTCCAGCCTGTCAGACACCAAACTGGGCCATTATTTCACAGATATAATAATGAATAATGTGAATAATGTATGTCCCCTGACCGCTTCCAGCACCGAAGGTTTTCTGCCCCTAAATTTATTTCTATGAATGTAACATGGCCTGGATTAAGACAGATGCACGTATCTTTGCAAGTCAGTTATCAGAAGGGAACTTTTGGGCCTGTCCTTGTCAGCTTTGCACAGAATGAGCTGGATTTGGCCCCAGAAGCTGCCCAGGGTGAAGCCACTCACACCACACCTCCCTCCCTCCAGGATTTTCTATCACCCACGGAGCCTCTATACACAAAACCCCAGCCTTGCTCTCAGCAGGGCTTCAAGATTTCCATTTCCTTCATTTGCTTTGCTTTTGGGCACAAATTTTTGGTTTTGTTTGAAACAAAACCAAACAATCTCTCAAGGACTTTGCTCACAGGTCCAGCCGCGTTCTGGGGCTGCGGAACGGACACGTGGCTGGGAGAGGGAAACATTCCAGGGGTCAGGCCCCAGCCCTTGGAAACCACAAGCAAAGCCCTTGCAAAACAACCACTGCAGCCCCAAAAGGCCAATTTACCGGTCTGCTATTGAAGCTTCATTTTGGCCATGGTCAGGGTGGTGGTGGGGATGCAAATCAGCAAAAGCAGAGCTGGTAACAGGGCTGGGAGCAGCCGTGGTTCACCTGGGGAGCTGGGAAGATGAAACCCCAGGATTAAATTAGGTTTGGAGTCACCTTCGTGGTTCATGCAGGCGGTTGTTTTCATACTAAAGGGTACCAAGGAGTTGTAAGCTCTGACTGAATCAAGGAAAAGTCAACAGAATCAAAGAGTTGCAACCATTTGATCTGGCTTATGAGGAAGTGATTTCTGCAGCTGCTGCGTGGGGTTTGTGCTGCCATCTGAATTAGCCCCTCCAAAGGGAAAATGAGCTGTTTGCACAGTACAAATTCCCAAGAAATACATCTTTTGGTGAGTTGTTACAACCCTCACATTTTTGGAAGGTGTCTTCCCTCTTTCTGTCGGGATGACAGGGAGATGTGGCTTGGGGGAAGCTGGGCTGGGTGCGAATCCAGGTGCCCATCTCGGGTAGAACTGGATTTGTAGACTTTGCCCAGCTGGGCTCTGGCCAAGCCTGCAGTTCCTGGTGCATCTGCAGCAGATCCCTTCAGCAGGGCTGGCTGGTGGCCACGGCTGGGGGAGAAGTTGGAGCTGCTCACAGGCAGCACAGGAGGGAAACCCTCCGGGAAGCCACTTGCACTGGGGTGAGGCGCAGGAGCTGGTGTGGAGAATGACCAGGGAATAATTCCTGGCCAGAACACTCCCAGCCTTTGGCTGAACCTGGCCCCACAGCGAGCTCCCAGCACTGCCCGTGGGCTCTGGCTGCTGCAGGGCTCAGGGAAGTTTTGTTTTTCAGAATTTATTCTTCTGGGCTGTGCTTGTAAAGGAAATTCCTCTTCCCTCCTCTGACGAACCAGTGCTGGAGGGGAAATCTTCTCTCTGGGACCAGCAACAGGACAGGCAGAGAGGCTCCATCCCATGAGTTCCATCCCCATGCAGATGTGGACGTTGCTGCCAGCACCTTAGCACAGCCTATCTGTGCTCAGAGCTGCAATTAATAAATGATAACAACCCCTGGCTGCCCCACAGTGCCTGCTTAATGATTACACTCCTGCTTGGAACCAGCCAGGGATGGCTTTGCTGTGCACAATCCCCTCTGCAAGGAACAACACTGCCCCTGTCTGTCTCTTCCTGGACTTCCAAATCCAGTGTTTGGAAGAAAAGAGCTGAGGTCTCAGGGAAGTGGAGATCCTCACCCCCTGCCCTGCCAGGGCAATCCCAAACCTGGGATTTCAGAGCAGGAATGAGGAACACTGGGTCTGGTTCTGGTCTGAGATATTATCAGGTAAGTTTGCATCACTGGCAAATAACTAAACCCAAACCTAGGAACCCTGACTGCTTTAACACAGCAGTAAAAGGCTGGAATGCCCCTGGTGGGGCTCCTCTTTGCAGGTTCTTGGTTCTGTGGGGCCAGGCATGACACAGGTGGGAGCTGCACTGATGAGGTTGTGCCTTTTTTCATTTACAATTCCATTAGAAACAAAAAAAGAGGCAAAAAAGGAAAAGAAGCATGGTGGAGTTGGAGAGGGTCCTTGTCTCCTTGTGAGCAGGGAAAGGGCAAGGCCTCGGCTCATGGGTATCACCCAAACCATGCTGGAACGTGGGTAAAAAGCCTCAGACATCTCCAGCATCTCCCACAGAGCTGGAGCGAGCCCAGCTCAGTCCTGGAGCCCAGGTTTGGTGTTTCCCAGCTTGGTTCAGCAACATCCAAACCTCCTTCCCCACCTGTCAGCCCCAGGGCTCCCCTGGCACTGCCCCGGAGGCACCAGAGCTACTCTGAACACAAATTATTTCTGCTGTGGCCTGGTGCAGCTGATGTTCCCTGACACTGCCACAACCCAGCAGCCTCTGCTCCTGAATTTGATCTTTGTAATGAAAGGTGTGCTCAAGGATGTTTTTAACTGAGACAGGAGGTCTTGACAGGCTCATGCAGACATGGAAATGACACGTCTGAGCCAGGGTGGGACTGATAGTTAGGAATTAGATGAATGTTCTGTGCAAAATGCAAAGCTGGGTTTTCTTTGTTGTTTTTAACATTGTTAACACATAAACTCAGTCTGGATAATCTGCATGAAGACACTGAGGGTACATTCACCAACTCTTCTGAGACTTGCTGCTTCTGCAAGGCTGTGATCTCTCTTCGTGGCTCTTTTGTGTCTGGGCTCTGCTGAGATTTTGCCTTTTGGGCACAAATGAAGTTAAATATTGCCCAGAATAAGATTCACAGAATCATGAGATGGTTTGGGTTGGAAGGGACCTTAAAGCTCATCTCATTCCACCCCCTGCCAGGGTATGAAGTCTGATTTTGATTTCAGGAGTCCCCAGACAAGAACCCAGGGGTTCTGCTGGGCTCTGGCTGAACCTGGGGGTAGATTTTGTTTGTGTTGCTTTGTCCCCCACCCAGACTTGGAGCCAGCTGGGATAGTTGAAGGGAGGTGAAACTGGGTTAGCTTTAAGGTCCCTTCCAACCCCAAACCATCCCATGATTTTATGACAATGACAAAGCAAAAGCCTTTGTTCCTCACAGGCAATTTGATTTCCAAATTAATACAGGCTTTCTTTAGAGAGAGGGGCTGACCCATAGAGGCAATTGCACTAAACAATTTACTGGTGTTAATTAACTGCTGGCAGCACTAAACTGCACTCAATCCTTTCCATCCTTGCAGCAGCAGCAGCTTTCCAAGACAGTCTGTGAATACCAAAGAGGCTCAGGCTGACACAATCCACAGCCAGGCTCCTCTGTCCCTCTCCGAACACCACTGGAGCAGCTCTGCATGGAGAAAATGCTAGCAAAGAGCTGCAGGTGCTGAGCCACAGAAGGAATCCAAGGAATGTCAGGCACTGATGCAGGGAAACAAGCAGGGAAATGCTGCTTTGTGGCTGAGCAATTAATTGAATTATTCTGGGGCTGGCCAGCCTGATGTAAACCTGTACATCAGGAGGAGAAAACTGCAGCAGCAGGAGCAGCAGGGAGCAGCCAGGTTGCAGGAAGGCACTTGCAGATGCTCCAAGTGGAGCTGAGGTGGCCTTGCTGTGAGCAGGAACAGGGGCAGGAGCAGGAACAGGGGCAGGAACAGGATTAAGGGCAAGGGCAGGATCATGAGTAGGATCAGGAATAGGAACAGGGGCAAGAGCTGGGATAGGAACAGGAGCAGGGGCAGGATAAGGAGCAGGATTAGGAGCAGAGGCAGGAGCAGGAGCAGGATTAGGAGCAGGAGCAGGAGCAGGAGCAGGAGCAGGAGCAGGAGTAGGATCAGGACCCCTTTGCCAGCAGCAGGGCTCAGCTCTGGGTGGCACCAGGCTCTTGCATAAGGTCCCAGGCCTTGGGTTTAACTGCTCCGTTTCTGAGGCCCACAAGCAGATCCAGCAGGTAAAATTCCACATTGCCCTCCTAGGATTAAACAGGATGCCTGCTCAGGGCTTGCCCATGGTGAGTGATTCAGCCCAGAGCATCTGGCAGCTCCAGGAAGGGCACAGAAATGGGGAGTTCATTCCCAGAGGAATGACCTTGCTGCTCTGGGGATGTTGTTTTAATTTTATTCTCTTTTGTTTCCATTTCATACCAGCTCCTGTTTGTGAGCATCACCACGTCACAGATTGATAGGGGATCTTTGGGAGTGAGACTTCTCCTTGGAAATCTGAACAAAACTCAGCTTTCATGACACCAGCACACAATGGTTCTGACTACAGCCAAGGATCAGAAGGGAAACCTTTTGTTTCAAAACAATCTTTCTTTAAGAAATGTTTAGGTTCTGTTTCAGAGCAGAAATGCCTTGGGAGGGTCCTTCATGCTCTCCTCCTTTCTCATTAGCTAAATAAGGTGAGATTTCCCTTGGGATTGCATCACGCAGGTGCTGAGCATCAGGCAGAGCATTCAGTAGCTGGAATCAGCCCTGGGTGAGACAGAGTGGTAGGAGAGGAGAGGAGCATGGGGATGAAAATGCAGGAGCCAGGCAGGAGCTTGGCTGACTCTTTTACTCAGCTCTTAACCTGGCATCTCCCCCTCCTCTCTGAAGTCACTCATTTGCACTTGAAAGTCCGAGCAGCTCCGGGCTGGGTGGAACCTCTGCTGCTGCCTGGCTGCACATCGGGCTGGGAATTCCACGTTCCCTCTTTGTGCTTGCAGGGAGAGCCAGGAATTACAGAATCATGGACCAGTTTGGGTAGGAAGGGACCTTAAATCTCTCCTTTTTCCTCCCCTTGACACAGGCAGGGCCACCTTCCACTATCCCAGGTTGCTTCACGGAAGACTTTGCCTGTGCTGATAAAATAATTCCATTTTATAGGTGGGATAGACCTGACCTGGCTCATCATTTGTCTCAGAACTACTTGCTTTAAATCTCACTATTTAGATTTACCCAACTGCCACATAAATCTGTACCACACGGCCCTTTCTGATCACACACAGGTTTATTAGGGACATCAACCAGCTCTGTTCCCCAAGGTGAGCAGCAAGGTCTTGGCAGCATCAGCTGGGCCTGAGAGCCAGGACAGCTCGGGAGGGATGAGTCGGAGCTGTCCCAGCCTTGCACCTGCCCCATTTTGGACAGCACTTCTGGGTCTGACACCAGCACAGCCTCTGGCCTCCTCAGCTGCCACTTCCTGCCGTTCAAGCCTCTTCCAGGTGTGGGATCCAGGCGGTCAGGGCTGGGTGGGAGAGCAGAGTGTGGCAGAGGAGGCACTGGGATGTCTGCAGCCCTTCAGCCCCATGGCAGGCAGTGGTGATTTTGGAGGCACTTTCATGTGGCAGGTGAGTGCTCAGGCCTCAGAGGCTGTGATAAAATTAATTAAAAAAAACCCCAAAAAGTCCTAAAGGAGCAGCAAAGTCCAGCAGTTCTTCCCCAATATGCTTTATCCACAGGCAACCCCTCTGAAAATAAGCCAAACCCCTAATTACGTGGCTTCCCTGTTTTGATGAATCCCTAAATGCATTAAAGCCCTTGCAGGAGAACACGCCCTGTCCTTGCTGAGAGATGCTCTGTATAAATAGCTCCTGTACATCTGCTATATACAAAATATTCTGTACAGGCCACGTTCCTTTGTTTGCCGTGAGGTTCCCAGCACCTCTCCCGAGGCACCGGGGCAGGAGATGGCAGCAGATGCTCGTGCTCGAAGCCAGGCAGTGCAGGCCACTGGATTTGGGGTGAAAAGCCCCTTTTCCACCAGCCCCACGACCTATTCCTTCAGCAGCCCCAACTTCTTGAGCGCCTCGCGCCGGTTCTCGTCGGCCGCGGCCTTCGGGGAGATCTTCACGCTCACGGCGGAGCGCGGCAGCCTGGGGAAGCTGGGCAGAGGGTGAGATCTCCTCTTGCTGCTCTTGTCCTGCTCCTCCTGCTCCTTCAGGCCCCCAAAGTCCTTCCCTGGCGCAAGGGAGGCGGGCCGGGGGCGGCTGCTGCGCAGGAAGCCGGGCGCCAGGCGCTCCATGAAGGACATCTTGCCCAGGGAACTGCTGCTCCTGGCGCTGTGCTCCTTGCTGCTGCTGATGGAGCTGCCCAGCCCCACCCCGGAGCGCTCCAGGGTGTTGGATTTGAAGGCCATCGGCCGCATCCCCGGCACGCAGCCCTCCCCAGGCTGCCCAGGGACGGGGAGCGGCGTCTCCCTGGCGTGGGGATGGAGGTGGGCGCTGGGCTCCCTCCTGCCCTGCGACAGTCCCAGCTTCTCCAGGGCCTCCCGTCGGGCTTTCTCCTTCTCCTTGGGGTCGAGGTGGCCTGAATTCCCCTTTTCAGCAGCGCTGTCGCTGGCAGGGCTGGGCTGAGAGGTGGCTGAGGGTGGAGGTGCTGCTTTCACCCTCTGGTTGTGCTCCGTGGGGCTGTTCCTGCTGGTTTTCAGGATGATGTTTGGTGGCAACTTGCGCGGTTTGGGGGCGGTTGGAGGCCCACGCTTGGCATCGGGCTCCTGAGGGGCTTCTTCCAGAGTGGATTTCTCCAGGCGGCCCCACAAAGTCCGAATCCTGCTCTCCTTGGCTGCCTCCCCCTCGGCATCCGAGCGATGGCTGCGTGACCACTCCAGCTCATCCTGGAACGGGTCTGCAGGTTGGATAATCATGGATTTGCTGTGGCTTCCTGAGCTGGCTTGGTCCAGCCTGCCCTCCTGGGGCACCTCCTGTGCAGGTTTTCCTGCTGGCAGTGTGTGGAGCCTCCCTTTGCTGCCAGAAGCTCCATTTGCTGCAGGGATGCCCCTCGGAAGGCTGGAACAGCCCGGGCTCGGAGCGGCTGCGGGGGCTCCGCTGCAGGAGATGCTTTTGCTGCTCTTCTGTTCAGTCCCACGCTGCTGCTCTCTGCTGGGAGGGGGAAGCCCGTTCCCCAAATCTGGGAAGAGAGGGAGCAGAAGTCACACACTGCTCATGGACACGGGACAGCCCTCACCCCCTCTGGGCCAGCACAGCCTCGGCTCAGGCACCCAGGGCTCCCCCAGCCTTCTTGAGAGCAATGAGGGGTTTGTCCTTACAAACAAGCTGGGGGGCTGCTGGTGGATAAAACCAGCACTGAGAGAGGAAACAATGGGAAGGATTCCACTGACTGATGAATGGAAAAGATATTTGCCTTTACAAACTGTAGGTTTGCTGATAAATGAAATTGGATATTGAAAGATGAAGGAGACAATGGGGGAAAAGCCACAGATTCCATAAGAATTAAAAATTAAATGGGAGGGTTGTACATTAGAGGGGAATCTGAGGTATCAAGGGTTCTGGGAAGTCTGCACGTCTCAAGCACCTCAGCCAGTGGGGAAAGAGAGGGGAAATGAGCTGGGAAATTGGGATAAAAAGGAGGCAGCATCCTCCAAACATTGGAGAGACCCCAGGGAATGCCCCGTGGCCTCTCCCTTTATTCCAATAAAGTCGAAGGTCTCCTCTGTCTCCTTTTTGGACATAAACCTCTGGTGTTTGTGGATTCATTTTCCTGACACTCTGATCCATCACTGCTGGGGCAATTGGATCCTTTGGGCCTGGCAAAGCCTCATTAATCTGTGTGGTTACTGGCACTAAGCAGGATACCTGCAAGATATTTATATATTGTAGAATTTTGAAGCCACTGAGTTGTGGTAGCAGAAAATTTTGTAAAATATTCATGATAGGACCTGTATTTGTATTGTATATAACTGTTGTAATTAATGTAATATATTTATATTGTATTTATTCATGTATTTAACATGTATTAGCATGTTATCATTATAATATTCTTGACAGGACATGTATATATAAATGCATGAATAAATACAATATAAATATATATAATGTATTTGTTTGTGCATTTAACATGTATTAGCATGTTATTCATGACAATATTCTAGATAGGACATGCATTGTATATATAAATACATATATACATTTATATTGTATTTATTCATGTATTTAACATGTATTAGCATGTTATTCATGACAATATTCTAGATAGGACATGCATTGTATATATAAATACATATATACATTTATATTGTATTTATTCATGTATTTAACATATAATATCATGTCATCCATGATGATGTTCTGGATAGGACATGTATATATACATACATGAATAAGTACAAGTATATACAATAAATTTATATTGTATTTACTCATATATTTAACATATAATCATGTCATTCATGATAATATTCTAGATAGGACATGTATATATAAATACAATAGAAATATATATTTATATTGTATTTACTCATATATTTAACATATGTCATTCATAATATTCTAGATAGGACATGTATATATAAAAACATGAATAAGTACAATATAAATATATACAATAAATTTATATTGTATTTACTCATATATTTATCATATTATCATGTTATTCATGGTAATATTCCAGGTAGGACATGTATATATAAATACATGAATAAGTACAATATAAATATATACAATAAATTTATATTGTATTTACTCATATATTTAACATATTACCATGTTATTCATGGTAATTTTCCACATAGGACACGTACATATGTGCGACATGTATATACTTAAGAACAAGGCCTGCAAGAAACTATTTTGGGAAAGAAATAAATAGATTTTTATATTGTTTTAATCTCCTATTAACTGAAGGCCAGTCACAGTGAGGGAAACAGGCTGGGGAATCACTTGTGATTGGCAAGCAATTAACTGCTGGTAATTAACCGCAGAGATGCAGTGCCCCGTGGTGCTGCCCCGCGGGGATGGGAACCGCAGGGGCACAGGGGCCTTTCCTGCAGGAGCGTTTCCAGCTCACCCCGGCCCTTCCTGGGCTCCCCGGGCTCCCCGGGCTCGGGGCCGGCCGTGGCCCCGCCGCTGTCAGCCTCGGCATCCAGGGAGCCGATGGTTTCCTCCAGGAACAGCAAACACTCCTTCTCTTCCACGGATAAATAGTCGTAGCTGTTGTCACTCTGGGGAAAAGCAGATAGAGCAGGTAAGAATGAGGGGTTTGTTTTATACCATATGTAAAAAAATATATATATTAAAAAAAATATATATGTGTGGTATATAATATATATATAATTAGGAAGGTTTACTTTATACTACACAGATAATATATAAAAGAAAGATTTACTTTATACCATATATATAGAAAAGACAGATTTACTTTATACCATATATATAGATAGATAGAAAGGTTTACTTTATACTACATATA
>VWYI01039952.1:36321-49359 GCA_013399455.1 Anthoscopus minutus | reverse complement strand
TATACTACATATATACATATAAAAGAAAGTGTTACTTTATACCACATATATATAGAAAAGACAGATTTACTTTATACCATACACATATAAATAGATATATATATAAGAAAGAAAGGTTTACTTTATACCATATCTATAGAAAAGAGATTTATTTTATACCATATATATATATAGAAAAGAGAGGTTTACTTTATACCATATATATAGAAAAGAGAGATTTAATTTACACTATATATATAGAAAAGAGAGATTTATTTTATACCATATATATAGAGAGAGAGGTTTATTTTATACCATATATATATATAAAAGAAAGAGAGATTTACTTTATACCATATATATGGAAAAGAGAGATTTACTTTATACCATATATATCTATAAGAGAGGTTTATGGTATACCATATATAAATATAATATAAAAAAGAGATATATACTTTATACCACATATATATATAACTATCCAACTTTATACATATAAAACTTTAGATATTAATATTACATATTTTTAATTTTTAGTATTTTATATATTTATATTTAATGTCCAGGTAGTTTAGAGAGCCTGTGACAGCTGCTTGGCCAGTGGCTGATCAATAATGAGTATTTACAGCTCTGGTTGTCCAGAGACAACCTCCTCTAAAAATAAGTATATATATATACTTAAAGCCTTTTTTATATTGCCCCACTCTGTGGGTCAGAAGGTGGATTATTCTGAACTTGGGAGCTTGTCTCTAACTTTTAGTTCTCTAAATTGAAATGTGAGCAGATGGGTAACAAATCTGTAGGTACAGACACCTGTACTGCTCAGCAATGCTGAATCTCAGGAAACACCATAAACACTGAAGGTTTCTGTGCAGGAAATGAGCTCTCCTTGTTCATAGCTCAGCAAGAGTTAATTTTTGTTTATTTTAAGCACTGGGAGATGTGTTATTGCAATATCAGATATCGAGGTGATTCCTGCAACCTGTCCTGAACAAAATGAAGCGCAGGACAGGACGGAATGTGCATCAGATCAAGGAGCACGGGGCAGGAATTATCCCAGGTGGAGCTGTTTTGCAGAGACAGCTTATCCAGATCTTTCATCGTGCAGTATCACAACCAGTTCTTCCATCCCTGACAGACTCAGAGGGTTTGGTTCTGGTTTGCAATGCAGCAGATGGAAAAGCTGCCAGGACTGAGCGCTGCTCTCACATGTATCAATTATGCTCCAAGTCAAGGGTGTGTAATTAGCCCATCAATCTTGGAATCAGCTTTGGGAGACAAACCAGCTTTTAGTGGACAGATAGTGAAAATTCCACATCGACACCCATGGTCCAAACCCAGCTCTGCCTTAACTGGGGAATTCATCTCGTGCCAGGAGCAGGAGCTCAGCTCGCTGTCTCCTCCAGGTGAAGTCACAGCCTGGAGCCAGAGCGACCCAGCTGCTCTGGCCCCTGCAGCCCTGGCAGCACAGCACCTCTCCAGCGAGGGCATCCTCTGCAGGGATCAGAGCAGCCCCTGCAGCAGCCAGGGTGAGGCTGGCAGTGCTTTGGGGCAGGAATTCACCTGGTGAATGCCCCAAAGCAGGGATGGAGAGCGGATTAGAGCTGAGATCTGCCCCAAATCCTCCTCCAGCTCAGAGGCGCGAGCCGGGCTGGGCACCCTGGGGTTACTCACCCGCTGTGAGTGGTTGGAGGCCGTGCTGGCCATGCTGTCACAGCTGCCAGAGTTGCAGCCAGCCATCCCCAGCTCCTTCCTAGGCATAGCACGGGCTGCCCTGGAGGCTGGCACGGCGGGAATGTCCCGGCTGGAGCAGGAGAAAGGAGAAGCATTAAGTTGTGAGATTCCCTCGGGGGTGACTCAAGCACATTGGGAGGGAGGACAGGCAGGCTCTGAAGGTGCTGAATGGAGGAATTGTGCTTCATCTGAGGCTGCTGTCTCTAGGAGAAGGCACAGCTGGGCTTTTAAAAATCATCCTTGAAGCTTTCCCCAAAATAACTGGAAAAAGTGTAATCTCTGCACAGCCAGCTTGTGTTGGTGGCTCTCTGATCCCCTCAGAGGGGTCGATAAGGCACAAGAAAAAGCTGTAAGCCCAGCTCAGCCTCAGAGAGGCTCAGAAATCCCAGCACCAGCCCCAGCCCCGACTCATGGGACCTCTTTCCTCTGCCACACCCTGTGCCAGCCCTGCAGCTTGACCCTGTGAATGTGCTGGCCCGAAATGCTGCTGGTTACTCACATCCTCGCTCTGTCAGGGCTTCCTCCTGGCGAGGAGCTGCCTCTGCCACCCTTCCTTGGGGGCCCTGGCGAGGTGTCCCCAGGGAGGTGCCCCCAGGCCTTTGGGGCACGCCTGGGTGTGTTTGGGCACAGGGCTGGCACAGTTTGTGGGGAGCAGGGCTATGCCCAGGGAGGTTCAAGCAGCACCTCAGTGTCCCCTCTGCTCACAGCAGTGTCCCCCGATGCTCTTCTGGATGCATCCATCACCAGAGGGACCCCAGTGTGGCAGCAGCTGCCTGACAAACCCCTGGATTTGGGTTTCCAGCACTGGGACAGGGTGCCAGGTGGCAGAGGGGACAGTTACCCCTGCACCAAGCTCTGCTGAGCACCCACAGAAGGTGGTGTCAAATGCAGAGCACCTAGCTTCCAAAATTTGCTGGCACTACCAATTAGTCTCCTCCACGTGCACCACCCCGTTCCTGGGGAGGGAACTGGGCTGTGGGGGCGAGAGGGAGCAGCAAAACAAACACCAACACCCCCTCCAAGACACACGGACCCACGCGAGAGGATTTGCTCCTCGGGAGACAGAGGAGCCCTTTGTGCTGTAACCTGCAGGCAGGAACACACTGCTGCTTTTTTTTCTTGTAGCAGGATCAGGGAATTAGATCCAGCGATAAGTGAGCAGAACTGGCTGCTTGTTCAGAGCGTTAGACCCTGAAAGAATTCTTTTGTAATTGGAATACGCCGCAAAAATCAGATTTCAACACCCACGCCCTGACAGATCTAATCCTTCCACACAGGAGGAGTTTAATATTTCAGTCTCAGCTTTGCATTATTTACTGCTTAAGTGACGTTGCAGTAAGTGTTGGCTTTGGAACAGCAGTTCCCTGGATTCTTTGAATTCAGATCTCTTCATAGCCAGGGATTTGAGCTGTCGGGAAGCAGAGCTGAGCTTGGGGGACTTCAGGCCTCTGCACTGGAACATCCACAATGTGAAATTTAGACTTATATCAAAACTAGAGATATAGATTTATAGATTTACATTAACTCCTAAGTTGCAGGAGGCTTGACCATGGTGGTTGTGCTGCTCCTGGCTGCCTCCCCCCCAAATTTCTGACAGCAAAGCCCTCTTGGGGAAGTGAAAGCCTTGCTGGAACTTGAGTGTGCAGATGGTTGGGGCCAGCAGGGAGGCGTTTTCTCCATGAAATTTGGACCACCAGTCCATGAAAGAAATAATTTCTTCTCATTCAAACAGCATTTGCAGGGACCCCAAGCAGCTGCCAAGGCTTTGGCACCCACCAAGCCCCAGCTTACAGAGGCGAAGTTCAGCCTGAGCATGCTGTGGAGGAGCTGCACCAAAACTAAAAGTTCCTTCTCCTGCCATTAGTTCTCTGATGTGATTATGGCTCCTGCACACTCATCCAGGTCAGGAAAGGGGAAAAATCAGCGTTGAAACCCCCAGTTTTAACGATTCAGAAGGATTTTAGTTCCTTCTTTGTTGTGAGTGACAGCCACAAACTAAAAACGTGACTGAGCATTTGATTTAAAAGACACAGCACCCAAGAAGCTGTTTTATAGCTGAGTTTCAGTGGTGTAGCTCTCTTCTCCAACTACAAACATATGTGGAAGAAGCTATTTTTTATCAAAATCCAAAGGCCAGGTCCCTCAGCTCCTGTGGCCATTGCCGTAACTGTCCTTTAAAAGCCCACGGGGCCATCAAAGCGGTGAGGGTAACAATTAATGCTAATTGCTTTAGAGAAGAGGCTACTTTCTTCCAGCCAGCACCACTCCAAGCTCTTCATCCCGGGTTAGAAGAGCTCAGTTTTGCTGTCTGGGGCAGAGCAGCCAGACCACTCCTGCCTAGGAAAGGGCTTTGTGCTGGCCAGCCCCACACACAAGCCAAAGCAAACCCCACCTTTGCAGGCACCATCCCAACTCTGGGCAGCCCAGGGGATGGATCCCAGCTCAGGGGAAAAGGGGTCGGGGCCAGATCTGAATTTCCTCCTATCTCAGCAGCCAAATGAAGCACCCCAGCAGCTCCTGAGCTGTTTGCTGGCCTGAGCACGGGTTTCCCCAGCTTTCCTCCCACCACCACCACCACCACCTTCAAACCACCTCGTCCAGCCTCGCCGGTGAATCCCCCAGCAAAGCAGAGCACCCAGAGCTCCCCAGCCCCTCACCCGCAGCCCATCCAGCAGGAAAAGCACAGAGAGCAAAGGACAAGCAAGAACAGAAATTATTATTAATCTGTTTTTTTGTTTTACCAGGCCGTCCGCCGTTCCGTGCTGCCCAATTCCTTGTCCCAGCCGTGCCTATCCCAGGACCTCTTTGCTTTTCTGGGCTAACCAAACACAGCCGGGTTACACATTAACTCTGCTGCAGATAAGGCTGTGCTGGCCAGGTGGGTGCTCGGCAGGTACGTCCTGACAGGCGATCCCTGGCCTCTCACCTGCAGCCAGGGCGAGTGAAATTCATCCTGCAGCCCTGCAAGGCACCTTCCCCGCCGCTCCAGGCTGGCTCCCGGCGTGGCTGAGCCCCCAGAGCCCGTCCGTGCCGTGCCCCAGAGCGCTGGGTCTCGGCTGCTGCTCTGGGCGTGAGCTGGCAGTGCCCGGGAGCTGCGGGCAGCGCTCGGAACCACCCAGCGCCCTCACTTCCCTGCTGTCCCCTGCTGTCCCGAGCACGGGCTTGGCTGGAGACTCCTTAATCCGACATCCTGTTCTGCCGCATAGCTGCGAGCTGACAGCGGAGCAGCGAGCTGAGCCCTGACCCGAGCCTTGCACACAATAATTACCTGTCCCTGGCTGGGCGTTCGCTCCCAGGGACGCGTCACACACAGCAGGTTTCTTCTCTCGGGTGGTTCGTGCAGGGATGCCGCAGCTCGGGGTAGGAGCTGGTTCCTGCTCGGCTCTGAAATCAGCCTGGGCTGGGACAGGTTGGTACTTGCATTTCACCACAGCTTCCCAGAGGCCAAAAGATTGCTGCCTGCAAAGGAAGGAGGTTGTAAATACAGGCAGAAAGTGTTTTTGGAAGGGAAGCTGCAGCACAGATTTACTGATGGGGTGCCCAGGTCTGCGCAGCTCCGAGGCTTCTTCTGCCTGTCCTGACCTGCAGCTGCTTTTGCCCCAGTTGGCACCGTTCCCTGTGGGCTCGGTGCAAGCTCTTCCCACTGCTGGGGACTCCTTCCCCAGGCAGCCCGAGGTCAGTTCCTGGAGCTCTGGTGAAAGCTAAAGCCCCCCAAGATGCCCATCAGACTCATCTTCACACTGACTCCTTCTCAGAAGCTGCTGGGGCATTTCTCCTGCAGCATCTCCTGCTCTGAGCCCCTGGGTACCTCCTCTGCTGTCCCCTCCACACAGGGGCCCAGATGTCCCCACCCTGTGCAGGGTGACACCGACCCCCAGCCCGGGTGGTGCTGCAGGGGCAGGCACAGAGCAGCAGAGTCCCCTTCTCACTCTGACTTTGGGCTCTGTTCTTAAAACTGGAGCTTTTCCTGCTGATAAACAATGCTTTGGCCATTCCCCACACACAGCAGGGACTTGTACCTGCTTGACAAGGTGCTGCTCATTGCAAATCTACAAACACCCTGCAGGAAATTTCCAGGGCTGACACAGCTGCCGGATTCATTCACATTTCCACGCTCCAATGGTTTTTGTTTTTTTTTTCTTGAATGTATATTTTTAGCAAAAGGCTGTGTTGCCACACATGTTCCCTGCTCCACAGAACGGGGAAGTGGAAACAGCAGCTAATTAAAGCCAGGGGAAGGTGGAGGGAGAGCAGATGAGCCAGAGGCTCCCAGTGGCAATGCTGAGCTCAGCCAAGTGCTGTTCCAGAAGGGAACATGAGCTGGAGAGCAAATCCAGCCCCAGCCCTTGCTGTTCCCCCTGGCTGGCCTGCAGCAGGTGAGGGATGGGGATGCAGCACGTCGGGAGCAGCCAGAGCTGCTGGAGGGTTGTGACAACCAGGGATTGAGGGCAGGATTGGTGCCAGCGCTTCAGGAGTTGTGCTGGATGGCACAGCATCCACAGACTTTAAATGCGATATTGATTAATGAAGTGGGTTTGAATTAATTAATTTGAATTTCAGGTGGAAGCTTCAGAGCTGCGTGGGCTGAGTTGTGCCCGGTGCTGAGGCTGCTCCGAGAGAGGGAGGAAATCCAAGCCGGGGTTGTTTTGTTCTTGCACTGCCAGCAGGGTGTGAGTGAGCAGCAGCACGGGGCAGGGGTGTCCTGACACCAGCGCGACTCCAACCCGGGCAGTCAAACAGGCAGAGCCGGCTGCCTGCAGCCCGGTGTGGCTCAGGAAAGTGTCAGCGTCCTTTAGGAGAAATCCCGAGCTCCTCGGAATCAGGAGCCCAGAAATAACCTGTTCTTTTTCCACATTCCTCTCCCTGCAACAAATATAAATAGCTCCAACCCAAAATAAGGTGTGATTTCACAGAGATGGCATGAAGGCTATGTGAGGAGTCAAATGATGCAGAGAAAACTTCCCAGTGCCCTGGAAGGACTTTGGCAGCTTCACAGCCCTGCTGAGCCTCACCCTGTTCCTAAACACGAGGGCACGAGTGACTCAGCCCTGGCCCCGAAGGAAAAGCATCCACACGGCGTCACTGATAAGATTCCCGTCAAGGTAAGGATGTTTATTTGATTCTGTGGGACTTTTGGGCACTTTCCTTTGCCCAAATTGCAGGCACAGCTTGTGTGCAGACACATCAGTGATGGAAAATAGCACGTAGTTAATGCCTCCTGTGGCACAGCACTCATGAAACTCCCTCTGGCCAAGGAGCTCTGTTTATTATCTCTGTTTTACAGAAAAGAGATAAGGAGGTGAGGTGTTCCCACAGCTTGCTTACCATTAACACCAGAAGTGAGAAGGCAGCTCTCAAGCTTTAATAGTTCCTCAATATTTTCCTCAAGACTTTAATTAAAAATAATAGACAAGGGCACTGTAATCTTGGACAACCTGATTTTGTTAACTCCTCTATTGTATTCCAGTTTCAGGGAGCATTTGGTGCTCAGACAGCTGAAAAGTGACTTCACCCAATTTGAAGGAATTTTATTTGGAGCAAACTTGACGGCAGTTTTAGAGCTGGATGCAAAGTTCGATTTAAAATGCAGGCAGACATTTAATTGCATGGCAGCTGCAATTTTCCAAACAGCAAGCTGACAACTTTTAGTTCCTCTTGGAGAGTTTCCTTGGCAGGGAGAGGCTCGGAGGGCTGGCCCATGGGTGGGTTCTGCAGCCAAATCAGCCAAACACAGATGATTCAGCACTCCTGTGTCAGTCTGATTTCTCAGAAACTCCCCCAGCTCCAGGCTCCCTGGGCTCCAGGCAGGCAGCAGAGAACTTCTGCTCTCTCCTCATTCCCTGCCCAGGAGGGGAAGGGCAAACACTGCGGGGTCAGAGAGGTTTCGGTCTCACTGGGGCTTGGCTGCCCAGAGCAGATGCCAGGGGCAGAGCTGGGATTTTCTCCAGGTCTCCAGGAGGCCAGGATGGGTACAGGAGATTGTCCCCAAAGTGTCCCCATGGCCCCCGCTGTGCCTGTGCTCAGGGCAGGTGCTGATTTGAGATGTACCATGGAACAAGGTGTTCCTTTTCTCAGTGCTCTCCCCAGAAACTGCTCTTTTTGACAGGAGTTTACTCAGAACTTCAAAAATAGGTTTGTCCTTCAGAAATTCCAGTTATTACAGATTTTCTCCCCAGGCTGCTCTTTTGGGTCTATCCATGGAGTAGCTCTGTGAAATACTGGACACAAATATTCGTGAAGTCTCCTTAATAATTTATATATTTCAATGCATAAAAGATTCTGGAGGGATGTAAAACTCCCTTTGCAGAGAGTCCTGATAGCTCAGGTATCATACTTCATAGAACCCCAGAGTGGTTTGGCTTGGCAAGGACCTCGAAGCTCATCTCATCCCATTCTGATACTCAGAGTTCATCCCACTAGAAGGATGCCATTTTTGGGATAATTTCCTGACTGTGTCATTAAGGGCAGGAAAATCCTAATTAAAAAGTACTAAAAAACACCCTAATCATTTTTTTAAAAGAAAAGGAGTTGTACTTTAAATCTATCCAGACTTTACATTTTAAATAATGGAGATATTTTTTGTTTGGGGAAGTTTAGGAAGAGTAAGGAGAAACTTTTCTCAATATCAAGGACTTGTGTTCTTTGTCAGCCTGTAACAATATCAACTTTTACAACCACGAATTACAGGTTTGTTGTTTTTTTTAACCAAAGAGCTTTTATTTTCTAGGCAACAAAAGAAAACATCCAAGCAGTGATAGTGACACATCTCCCTCCAATGGAACTGATTCTCTGTTAGCAGATTCTCAATGCAAACATGATCTAGCAAAGCTCAACACTCTGGATTAAATAAAGCTCATTTTTCAAATACTGCAACTGAGAAATACCAGGAAAAAAAAAAAAAGTTTCACACACTTTGAGAAATCCATCCAGGACACGAAGCTAAAATCTAAGGGTTGCTCCTCAAAGTCAAGGCAGACAATAAATATGGATCTTCCACTTGTGTTTCAAAGACACCAAGTGCACCTCTCTGAGGTAGGTATTGTGTCCATGTGACAGATGGCAAAGGGGGGGATCAGCTCCTTGTCCCAGCTTCCCTGGGAAAGCTGAGAGCACAGCTGGGGCTTGCCAGTCTCTTGGTCTCGTTCCTAGCCAGTATTTCAGCTCAAGTAGTTATAACACAGTGTAATCTTCAAGTCCCTTTCAACTGTCAGGTATTTCTGGAGGTTTTTAAGCATCAGCTTCTACAGGGCTGGGTTTAATGTTGGGTTTTGGGGAGTTTTATCTTCTTTTCCTAATGACAGGCTAAAAGCAGAGCGGGGTTTAACACTGGAAGCTAAGTGGCTTTCTATAGGGAACTCCCAACAGTGCTAATGTGTGTTTTAATACTGAATTAAAAACAAACCTGGTCCATAGTGCTCTGGGTGACTCTAGGCTGTTTAATTATTCATGCCTTAATTCAGCAAAGCACTTCTGTAATTATATTTTTTCTTCAGTAAAACCCTCCTGTATTTCAAGATCCAACTGAGAGCATCTGCTGAGAACTTGAAATGTGATTTTTGCAGAAAAGGTGATGTTGCTGCACCAGTTTGGTCAGGTGCCTGAGGGAACAGAGGCCTTTCAAACTGGGTTTTAGGGTCCAGGTGGAAAGTGGGTTTATTTCTGCCTCAGTCTGAAGATGCACGTTCATGTTCCCCAGTCTAAAAGTGCAAGAAAGGCCACTCAAAACAGTAACAGAAAAATGGCAGGCAAAGAATATTTCAAAATTCAAGAAACAAGGATGTGTTGCAGGCATTTCCAAGAAAAAAAACCAAAACATAAATCCCCTTCAGTAATATGCACCTTTACAGCACCTTTTAAAAACCCTCAAAAGTACTTGCTGTTAAGCTTCACAACCCCACTGTGAGGTAAGATATTCCAATTAGACAAATTTCACCTTCCCTGATTCTGAACAGTCCAAAGAGTGGGGCACTTTTCCCAGCTTATTGTGTTGTGAATATTCAGCTGCACCCTTCATTATCCCAATGAAAATCTTGCTACTCCACAGCCAGTGGTGACAAATCAAACACATTAAGGCAGAAAGCAGATGGAATTTCAAGCCTCCCTTCTGGCTCTGCCCTTCAGAGGGCAAAAATTTTTACCAGCAAAGAGTGAGAACTCAACCTTAAAGTGCTCATTTACAGTATTTGGAAACTGGAACAGCTTAGTAACACCATGGCCGTGATTGGCTCTACTCAAGTAAAATATTCAATGTATTTAAAAGATGTAAATGAAGTCACTTCCCTAACTACTCACTTCCCTCTTGCAGGAATTTCCAATGCTATTATGAAGAAGAATCCCAAGTATTCCAGGAAGCATGCTTATGCTCTGATGCAGTGTAAACACCAGGGGGTTGAGAGTTATTTTTCAAGCAACTAAAAACTACCTACAGAGGATTAATAAGTTTTATTCAACACTTATCCATCTACTCATTAACTTAAAGGCTACCTTAAAGCTTAAGAGGCCATTGCTTTCCCTAAAGTTCTCTGCACACAAACTACACAGTCTATTCCTGATGGTATAGGGCAGCTCAGAGATCCTCTTTCCACTACAAACTCTATTTTGATATTGTATTGATATTTCCATTACAAACCATGCACCACACGAGCAGTTTCCCCTCTGCTCATATGTGCAGAGCCTAATTCTCAGTGTAAGTGATGCTGATACGTGTGTTTCCCAAAGCCTCAGATTAATTGAATTACCCTGAAAATGTACATTCAGCACCTCAGAGATAGATTTCACACCAGTGCTGGACAAGCCTGGCTGTGTCTGTCTGCTCAGCCACAGCCACAGGACACACGGAAGGTGACAAAATCAAGGTGTGGCTGCCACTGTCCAGCACCTGCCCAAGTGCCATCCCTCAGCATCCCTATTCCCAATCCCCTATTCCCAAACCTGTGCGTTGGCCACCATTAAGTTAATTCGCTTTTCAAGCCTGGTGAACGGAATTTTATGATTACAAACAGCTTATCTGGGAACTCCAGAATTTGATTCCGGAGCGGTGAGGTAGTCGATGGCACCCTCCTCGTGCTGAGCTCACACCTCCCCGAAGTTGGTGTGTCCAGTCTCCTTGGCGTGCTCCCTGGCCTCCAGCTGCCCCGTCAGTCCCTTCTGGCACACCATGCAGCGCAGGGCAAAGTGATTCACATCCGTGAACTGCCTCTTCCTCCGGGCCTCATCCGCCAGCTCCAGCGCCTGTGCCAGCACCACGTCATCGCTGCTGGGGAAGATGGTCTGGGGGGGAATGTCCGAGCCGGGCACGCGGCGCTCCAGGGGGTCGTAGTGGATCCCGTCGTAGATCAGCAGCACGCGCTTGCTGTAGCCCGCGTCCTCCCCGAAGCGGTCGATGCGCACGGTCTGCGTGTCCACCACGCAGATCTCGCACTGGTAGAACTTGGACAGGATAGACACCTCGATGGCTCCTCCCCAGGTCTCCTCCCTGCGGATCCAGTCACAGTATTCCCTGTTGGTTTTGCCCAGCACGGCCTCGCAGTAGGACTCGGGGTCGCTGGCTACGATCTGGGCGATGAGGCTGCGCATTTCGGGGGCGCAGCCGGGGTCGTACACGCCGCCCTCCACCACGTAGAACACGCTGGTGAACAGGCAGGAATTGTCTGCTGGCACCACCCTCCTGGCCAGCACAGGCACGGCTTCCCTGACAGCGTGGGACATCGCTTTTTTGGTGACCACGGGCGAGTCAGGCTCGGGTTTGGACGTGTCCTCTTCTACTATGAGAGTGTCACCTGTGAGACAGAAGGGACAGGTAAAGCAGGGACTTAAAGCTGCTGCTGCTCCTCAAACACAACAACACGGCTGTGCTGTCATTGCTGAGGATCACAAAAGAGAACCATGGAATCATGGAATAGTTTGCAGTCTTAAACATCACCCAGTCCACCTCTGCCAAGGGCAGCGACACCTTCCACTAGCCCAGGCTGCTCCAAGCCCCCTCCAACCTGACCTCGGACACCTCCGCCCGTCCTCCCCAGCTCGGAATCCTGCTGGGAAACAGCCTCAGCCAACAGCCGCCGGCACCACAACGGTCCCCGCGGGACTCACCTGGCGTGGCCCGGTCCCTGTCCCCTCCAGCCCCGCGCGCTTCTCCCTCCGAACCCCCGGGACGCAGCCAAAGCACCACCGGCACTTGTAGCGAGCAGGAAACGCCGCCGAGCCGGGTGCTGACCCCTCCCCCGGGAGCAGGAACCGGCCCGACCGCCGGTTAATGAGAGGCGTGTGTACCATAGCCTCTTTAATTAACGTAATAGCAGCCGGCGAAGAAGCAGAGCCCAAAAAGCGCCGCCCCCCGCCCGCTCCCCGCGGGGCCCTCACCTGAGTGGATGCCGAGCTCGCCGAGACGCCGCTCGCCGTCGCTGAGGTCGAGGCTGCGCGGCGGGAAGCCGTGCAGGAGGCGCTGCGCGGGGGCGGGCACTCCGGTGAGCGCGGCGAGCGCGGCCTGCATGTCGCGGAGGCGGGAGTGCGGCGACAGCCCCGGGAGCGCGTGCGAGCCGCTGCGGGCCTTGCAGCGCAGCCGCAGCATCCTCGGGGCCGCCGCCGCACCGGCCGCCGCGGCTTCCGCTTCCGGCCCGCGCCCGCCCCGCTCTCGCGAGAACACTCGGCGCCCCGCCCACCCAGAAGCAACCAATCAGAGCGCGGGGCGGGGGAACGCGCGCCCCTTCATTTGCATAGCGCACGGCTCATTTGCATAGAGCCGGGTGCCGCACCCGCGTCATTGGTACAAAACGCCGGGCGGCTTTTTGCATAAAAGCGGTGACACCGCCCATTTAATTTGCATTAATTTAATATGCAACTGGACACGGCCTGCCATCTCATTTGCATAACACTTGCCGTTGTCCTGAGTTCCTGTCCCCTCCCTTCTCCGATGATTACCTCCCACTTGATTTGCATAGCCCGCCTGAATTTGCACAGGGGCGCGAGCTCCGCTCCCCTCTCATCGCCGTCCATCTCATTTGCATCGCGCGCGCGCTCCGGTTCCCCTCTCGCCCCGCCCATCGCCCTCCCGGTGTAATTTGCATACAGCACGTGGCTGCCCCGCCCTCCCGGTGTTATTTGCATACAGCACGCGGCTGCCCCGCCCACCCTGTGTCATTTGCATACAGTGCGCAGTGCCCCGCCCCAGATCTCATTTGAATACAGTACACAGCTGCCCCGCCCTCCGGGTCTCATTTGCATACAGCGCGCGGCTCTCCCATCCTCTCGGTTTCATTTACATACAGCGCGCGCCCCCGCGCGCGTGACGCGGGCCCGTTTTCCCGCCCTGCCCCGCCCCTTTTC
>VWYI01039952.1:12227-36284 GCA_013399455.1 Anthoscopus minutus | reverse complement strand
TGTCGGCCCCCAGGCCCCGGTTCCCGCCCCCGCTCCGCCGTGTGCGAGCTCCGCCGGTCATTTGCATGCGATTTGCATGCGGCGGGGCGCGGAGCGGCGGCGCGGAGCCATGTCGGCGGCGCCGCGGGGCTGCGCCGGGGCCCCGCGGGGCAGGGCCGGCGACAAGCAGTGCTGTGAGTAACCCGGGCCCGCGGGGCGCTGCGGGGGACGATGCGCGTCCGTGTCCTTAAAGAAATGAAAGAAATTGCGGGAGGGGGATGAGACTGTGCGGGGCAGAGCGCGCGTTTGTCCCGAACCTCGCGTCCGTCCCGCGCGGAATCCCCGTCCTGCTGCCCGTCCTGGCTGTCCCCTCCCGCGGTGACCCTGTCCCGCTGCCCCCAACCTCCCAGGTGCTGCATCCATCCCCGTTCCGTGCTTTTTCCCCCAAATCCGCCTCTCCACGGGCGTTTTCGGAGCTTCCTCGGGCTGTTGGCTGAGAGAACGTGACCGTTTTGTTAAAAACATCTTTCGTTCGCCCTTGACGGCTCCTGCCCGGGCGGTAAATGCTTTTAACACTAAAAGCCCCATTAGGCAGTGGTGCTGCCGGTCCGCCTCATTAGCAAACACCTGGGAGACCACAGAGTGGTCACGGTAGCTCATTTACTGCGAGGACACAACGCGAGCCCATCCTGGGATGCACGGAGGTTCTTTATCCACCGGGAGATGGGATGACGCTGGGCTGGGTCTCACTTCATGCTCTGCAGCGCCGCTGATGCTGTTTTGAGGAGGTTTTGGGTGATTTTTTTTGCAGCATGGGCTTCCTACATGACCAACTCTCCAACGCTGATCGTGATGATCGGGCTGCCTGCGCGGGGCAAGACCTACATGTCCAAAAAACTCACCCGCTACCTCAACTGGATCGGGGTGCCCACCAAAGGTGGGTGTGGGAGTGTGGGGACATCCCTGCCCCGTGCTGGGACACCTGCCACTGAAATGCCCTCTCACTCTCCTCTCTTGTGTGTGAAGTGTTTAATTTAGGGGTGTATCGGCGCGAGGCAGTGAAGTCCTACAAGTCCTACGACTTCTTCAGGCACGACAACAAAGAGGCCATGGAAATCCGCAAGTGAGTCTCTGTCACGGGCTGGGTTGGTCTGTGGAGGGCTGGGGCACTGGAGGCTTGGTAGGCTGTGTGTGAGGAGCAGAAAATAACCCTGAGTGCCCGTGGAAGGAAGAAGGAGCAGCACAGCCTGTGCAGGGATCCTGCCGGGGATGGGCGTGGGCGTTTGGGGCTGGCACAAAGCTCAGGGGCTGTGAGGGTCAGGTCACAGATGGAGGAGCCCCAAGATCCCTGGGGCTCTTAGAACAGTGCAGGGGTGGGAGGGAGGTGTTTGACTCCCTCCCTGCTGGCTCAGAAGCTTTGCTGTGGGAATGCTTTCCATCAGCTGTGACCATCCCTATTTCTGTCCTGCAGACGCTGTGCCCTGGTGGCTCTGGAAGATGTGAAGTCTTACCTCTTGGAGGAGTGTGGGCAAATAGCTGTAAGATCTTCTGCGCTAAAAATAGCTTTACATCAGGGCAGTTCAAAGCTGCCTTGGAGTGTTTGGGGACCTGATTTGGGGCTGGGGTTAAAAAGTCTTAGGATAAACTTGCCTGGTGCTCCTTCCTCATTTTCTGCCAGGTGTTTGATGCGACCAACACAACTCGGGAGCGACGGGACCTGATCTTAAATTTTGCTAAGGAAAATGCTTTCAAGGTAGTGCTTTAACTGTGTTCAGTTTGCAGTTGCTGTGCCAAGGGACATTTGTGGCTCCCTGGTGCAGGAGCTCTGGAGTTTTGACTCTGAAATGTGCTTCCTTGCCTTCTCCCCAGGTGTTCTTCGTGGAGTCTGTCTGTGATGATCCAGAGGTCATCGCTGCCAATATCCTGGTGCGTGCTGCCCTGCCCAGGCTCGGCTGCCGTGGGAACTCGGGTGCGAGGTCCTGGGCTCGGGGAGCTCGTGGGGATCTCTGCCAGTGCCTCCCTCTCACGTTTCACCTGCAGAATAAGCAGCTGGGATTTGCAGGTTTATTAAAAGCCAGAGATGCCGTTATGTGAGACTGTGGAAATCAAATGGAGCCGGGCAATGGGTGACCTTGAATCGATGTTCTGGCGAGGGAGGGAGGGCAGAGCTCGGAGCCAGCCCTGTCTGTCAGGGCCAAGCATTTCAGTGCCTTAAGAGTCGCCCTTTGTTTCCTGGCCAGGAGCAGGTTTTTCCTCAGGGCAGCGTTAAACAATGTGGATTTGTTTCAAAAGGGGGGAATAATGTTATTCATCGTTGCTTTTGTTCGTTTTGAGTTTGTTTGAGTTTGATGTCTGTTGGGCAGGAGGTGAAAGTTTCCAGCCCTGACTACCCAGAGAGGCACCGGGAGAACGTGATGGAGGATTTCCTGAAGAGGATCGAGTGCTACAAGGTCACCTACGAGCCTCTGGACCCAGATGCTAATGACAAGTAAGGAGATCCCTGAGGTGCACTTTGTCCTTGGGCACATGAGCTGCTCTGCTGTCTGGGGCTCAGGATGCTCCAGCACCCCTGCTCGCCCCAGGTGTGGCTGTGTGCAGGTGAATCACAGGTCCCAAGTGAGATTTGAAGGGATTTTTCTCTGTGTGCTGCAGAATCACAGGATGGTTTGGGTGGAAGGGATCTCAAAGTCCATCTCTAAGAGCCATGAGCAGGGACACCTTCCACTATCCCAGGCTGCTCCAAGCTCTGTCCAACCTGGCCTTGGGCACTCTCAGGGATCTAGGGACAGCCACGCTGTGCCAGGGCCTCTCCACCCTCCCAGGGAAGGATTTTTAAGTAGAGCAGTTCAGAGCCTGTCCTGCCTTCCCTAGAGGAGGAGTAGCTGGGTGACCCCGCAGGTGCTCATGCCTTGTTTTTCAAACCAGCCGTGTGGGTGTTCTTATTTTATGTCGACTCCAGAGATCTTTCCTTCATTAAAGTGATCAATGTGGGCCAGCGGTTCCTGGTCAACCGAGTCCAGGATTACATCCAGAGTAAAATTGTCTATTACCTGATGAACATTCATGTCCAGCCACGCACCATCTACCTCTGCCGGCACGGCGAGAGCGAGTATAACCTCCTCGGCAAGATTGGAGGGGATTCTGGTCTGTCAGCCCGAGGGAAGCAGGTATGTGCCCGGCCCTGGGGGCTGGGGCTGTGCCCTGGGAGCTGGGGCTGGTGCTTGGAGTGGCTGCCTAGAACAGAGGCTGGACAAGATGAGAATAAAAAGGTGTTTATTAAAGGCCTTCCACAGATACAGCTTGGGCAGTCAGAAGCCTCCCTGAGGCTACACCCAAGATGGACAATAGTCATGAGTTTTTCAGACTGAAATAAGTTTGATTCATTTGCATATCAGGGCTTAATTCTCCAATTCCAGCTTCAGGTAATGAAGTCAAATTCCCCCAGCTCGCTTCCCCCCAACTCACTTTTGTTTATACTTTTTGGGGCCTGAGGCTGTAGGGTGTCTTTAGGTTCCAGGCCCAGAGGGGTTGTTTTGTCTGACCCAAATGTGAAGACAGCAGTTAACACTTTATTTGGAGCTCAGAGTCAGGCACTAATGCTGTACAGGGTTTGATATCAAGGCTAAAACCTGGAGGCATCAGGGCAGAGCCAGGCTCGGTGTGCCCACAGCCACTGCAGCCCCCAATGCTCTGAGCAGCTTCCCCTGCCTCCCTGGTGCCTTAGGATTTTAGGATATTTTTCATCTATTTGTATTCCTGCAGTTCTTTGGTGTGTAACTCTAAACTCTGTGTACAGTGGGAGCTGCTGCTTTCCCACTCTGGTCAGACACAGCAATTCCTCTCCAGGCCTCCTCACTGCCTCAGGCCCTGAGAGATTTAAACAAAATCCAGCTGGGGCCAGCAAACTTGGGGTAAATGACTTCATTACCTGAAGCTGGAATTGGAAGATTAACCCCCAACATGCAAATGGACCAAACTTATGAAAGTGTGAAAACCTGTGACCCATTGTCCATTTTATGGGTGTAGCCCCTGGGGGGCTTCATCTGCCCTGAGTGTACCTGAAGGCCCTTCAATAAATAGAACAGCTTTTTATTCTCTTAGTTTTATCTGGCCTCTGCTTTTAGGCAGCCCAAAAAGGCATCACCCTCCTAACCTCCCTGGAGCTTTTCCCCCAGTTTTCCCAGGCATTGAAGAAGTTCATTGAGGAGCAGGAGATCGTGGACCTGAAGGTGTGGACGAGCCAGCTGAAGAGAACAATCCAGACAGCCGAGTCCCTGGGGGTGCTGTATGAGCAGTGGAAGATCCTCAACGAGATTGATGCTGTGAGTGAGAGGCTGCTTTAAAACCTCCACTTTTCTAGGTGGGAAACAATGTTTAAAGCCAAATTCATCACCATAAAGCCAGTTTCTGTTTGCAGTTTTCTGTTGATCGATAGCCATGTTTTTGTGTCACAGACCTCAGCCATCCAGGATGAGGTTTGGGGTGGTTTGGTACAGGGCTGACAGTGTTCAGAGCTGCCAGGTCTTGCTGGGGACATTCCAGCTGGTGTGGAGGAGGAAAATAACACTGAACATCCCAGACATCTGTCACACCCTCCTGGCTGGGCAAAGGTTGCTGCTCCCACTCTGATTCTCTCAGGAAATTGCAGGGTGGTTGCTGGGGAAGCAAGGGCTTGTTTTTCATCCCTGGCAAACACCAGGGATGTTATCCTTTTTGGTTTTGAGATAAAACCAAAGCCCAGCCTCTTCAAACCACCCTGGAACCCACACTGAGGGCAGGACTGGGTCAGATGCAGCACCTAAAATTTCCATGCCATAAAGAGATCCCTGATCTCAGCCTCTGCTTTCCCTTCCCTCCCTGTTGTGTCGTTGGCCCCTCTGATGAAATGAGGTTTGTGGTAACCACTTTTTCCTTCCCTCAGGGGGTCTGTGAAGAAATGACCTATGCAGAAATTGAAGCCAAGTATCCAGAGGAGTTTGCCATGAGGGATCAGGAGAAATATCTTTATCGTTATCCTGGAGGGGAGGTGAGGCCCCTAAAGAAGCAGCAGTACACAATGCAGTGAAACAATCACTTATGTGGGAGATTAGAGTTAAAACTGACTCCATTTGAAGCTGTGCTGCCAGTATTTGGATGGAAACTGATAACATTAGGATCCCCAATTCTCTTTTGGGGGAAATGTTTCTTGATTTCCCTCACTGAGGTGTGCAGAAGATGCTTTTCAGTCCATTAATTTGGCCACTTGCTGGATGCTGCCCTCAGACACTGAGGGGGTTTCTGCATCCCAGGCCTGGATTGTCCCTGAGAAACCACCTGGGAAACAAAATTATCGTGGGTGTGGCCTGCAGTCATTTCTGGGTTTACTTCACAACCAGTTTAAATGAATCATTTACTATTTTACTTGGGTTTTTTTCCTGACTGCACTCATTGAGTCACCATTAATCTGGGCCCTCCCACGGTCTGACAGTGCTGATGCTGAATTTCACTTTCTGCTGTTGGCTTTTTTGTTTTGTTTTGGTTTGGTTTTTTTCACTATTTTTACCACATCACCCATAACCTCCTCATTTTGCTGCTTTTAACTGATATTTCCCTGGATGTGACGCTGTTAATTGCCACCTCTGTGTTTACACAACCCCTTGACCAATTCCTGTTTGGTTTTCCAGTCCTACCAGGACTTGGTGCAGCGTCTGGAGCCAGTAATTATGGAGCTGGAAAGGCAAGGCAACGTCCTGGTTATCTCCCACCAGGCAGTTATGAGGTGCCTCCTGGCTTATTTTCTTGACAAGAATGCAGGTACAAAAATAAAAGGGATGATGTTGGGGCTGGCTCCTCTCCCTGCTTCCCCTCTCAGGGGTTTTGGGAGGGTGTTGGTAATGACAGGGTGGATTTTTGGTTTTTTTACACGAGGGAAGAGCTGTTTAAAGAAGGAGGAAGGGAAATGTTTCAGCAGAGCTTTAACCCTTGCACTGCAGCAGTGCAAGGAGCTCCCTGGGGATGTGCTGATGTTTTGCTGGCAGGATGTTGTTTCTGGAGCTGTTGTCAGCTGACAGAATGTGTAGGGGACTGTTTTTTTAATGGAAAGAAAAAGTTTTCTGCTGAATTAAGGAGCCTCAGTGGCCTGGAAGGGTTGGCAGGAGTGCTGCATCCCAGGGAAATTTTGATTTCTTGCACAGCGCACGCACCTGCAAGGTTCCAGTCTGCTGCAAGCTCCAGTGAGTGGCACTAGAGCTTCATCAAACTTTCAGTGAACAAACTTCTAACCAACTTCATAAACTTCTAAATGCAGCTCTGAATGAATCTCCTAGGGGCTCATGGCAGCTGCTGCTGAGGTGCTTTCCCAGCCTTGTGCCACTGGAGAGGTTTCCTCTGGCTGGCCCTGCACACTGGAAATGGAATTATGGAATTGTTTGGGTTGGAAAAGCCCTTTTAGAGCCCAACCCTTAACCCAGCACTGCCAAGTGTTGCAGAGCCCTGAGCCAGCTTGGGCTCCACTCTCATTTCCAGCTCCTGTGTCTGGGTTTTCTGTGTCTCACTGCTGCCATCAGTGAATGTCTGGGTGCCCTCCACAGGCTCTCATTCCCAGGATGAGTTCCATTCAATCCTGGGATGGTTTGGGTTGAAGGGACCCTCCCAAGGGTTCAGTCCAAGCCCTCTGGGATGGGCAGGGACGTCCCAGGTGACCCCACAACACCTTTCTCTGTCCTAGATGAGCTGCCCTACCTGCGCTGCCCCCTCCACACCATTTTCAAGCTCACACCTGTTGCCTATGGTAAATAACTGCTTTATTTTAATTTTGGATTTGAATTCCTCTCCTGGTTTGTGTGTGGGGATGTTAAGGGCAGGTTTGTGTCCAGGTGTGGCAGCACCTGGCTGTGCTCTAGAAGCTGTTGGTAATAAACAAACAGCTTATTTCCTGGTTTCCACCATGGAAAAGGGTTCTGGAGGGTTGGGGGAGCAGATGTGGAGGTGCAGGGTCTTCTTCCCTGGCCTCTTTTTTAAACAATTGGATTTTCCCTGTGGGTGAGGAGGGCTGTGCCTCCAATCTTGGGGTGCAGTCAGTTAAAACTGGCTTTTGTGTGCAGCCCAAATAACACAGGGCTGTGCCCTCACGCCTAAACACCACCAAGTGAAGTGTAAAATTCTGTTTGTGGGGTGAACTGTGGATTTATGAGCTGTGTTATTTCTTATAAATGAGATATTTATTCCTGTTCGCTTTCCCTGCTGTTTGTTATACAAATCACTCATATCAACTTCTCTTTCTCTTGGGTGAAGGCTGCAAAGTGGAGACAATTACCCTGAATGTGGAAGCAGTCAACACCCACAGGGACAAACCCTCCCTGAGCTCAGTAAGTTTTGCTGGACCCCTCTGGCTCCACCTTTTCCAAAAGGAGTCACAAACCCTCTAAAACACTTGCTAGAACTGCCTGGTGCCTTTCAGTCAGCAGAAGGATCCTCTTCAGAAATAACCCCCAAAAGCAGAATTAATTGTAGGGTGCATTAGTGCCTCCCAGGCCAGGGGGGATATTTTTCAGAGCTGTTGTTGTGAGAAATTTGGGGCAGAGATGTTAAATTCCAGGTCTCCTTCTCAGTTTTCAGTGCAAGGTCTGTTGCTGATGCTTATTGGTAATTTCAAAAAAAAAACAAAAACACCAAAGGGTTAAAGTGGATTTTTCTCCTTGTCTTGCTGAGTTTTCTCTTTCTGAAATCCTTTCTCTGCCATTATTTAAATGACTCTTGACCATGCACTTAGTAACCATGTCCTAAGTCTGGGGCAGTTGCTGATCTTTGAGGTCCTGGACTTTGCAAACCCTGTTTTCCAACGGGACTGTCAGGGAAAGCCTCAGTGATTGCATCTGATTAATTCCCCCAATTAGAGAGCACAAACCAGCTCTGCTCTGCTGGCTCACAAAGTCTGAATGCATCTGATTTTAGGTGGGTTTGGTACATTTAGGCTTTTTGTTGGATTTTATGAAGGGTTCTTGGGCTGGTTATTCTTTTGTGATGAGGGGAAACTGGGAGCCTGCAGCTGTGGCTGGAGGGTTTGTGGAGCTGCCAAATGCCAAACTGAGGATATTGGGCATGAGTTGTGTGGATCCTCGTGGTTTCCAGCATGTCCCTGCTCATGGGGTTGGATTAGGTGATGTTCAAAGGTCCTTCCAACCCAAAGCACTCTGGGATTTATCACTTTTCCAACTTCTCTGTGATCCCTGCATGGAAATCATTGCTGCCCACTTGGAGGCTCTTTCTGTTCTTTGCTTTGCTTGGGTAACACAGCTGCTTTGGGGCAGAAGAAACAGGAAGAAGGGAGAGTTATATTTGCTTATTTATTTTTTTCCCCCTAAATTGATCATGCAGAGAGAAAAATATTTAAAAAAAAAATTTAAAAAAACCCCAAACCAAACCCAAACAGAGCCACCTAAGCAAAACAAAAGTCCCAAAGGGAAGTAAAACTGCTGAAAAATCACTTTCCAGCTGTCTCCAAGATGGATTAAGCTGTTTCCCAAGCTGGTGCAGAGCTGAGGAAGGCACATCCCGGTGCGGGGTCAACTGGGAGATTCAGGGTTGGGTGCTGGAGGTGTGTGACCTGCCTTTAAACTCTGGTTCCCCCTTTTCATTCCTGGTGATTCCCTCTGTGTGGGATCAGCACGAGCTCCCCAGCAGGCAGAGCCCTGTGAGGATGAGGAGGAACAGCTTTACCCCGCGGGCCAGCGCCGACACCGTAAAGCGCCCGCGGCACCACAGCCTGGGCAGCAAACCCCTGCATCTGCTGGGGCCTCTGCCATCCCTGGAAGCTCGAGGGCCTTTCCCATCCCTGGAAGCTCGAGAAGGGGCTGAGCAGCCACAGCTGGAAGTCACTGTCCAGGTGGTACCTTCCCTCTGCTCCCCCTCCCCACCATCTCCCGGGGTCCTCTCTGACATCCAGACCTGGATCTTGAGCAGGGTCTGTGTTTCTGCATGGAAATCACCCAGCTTGGATTGGATTAAGGAAAAAACAGCAGTGGAAAAAACCCTTCAAAACCAACCCTAAAACATAAAAAATCCCCCCATCCAACTGGAATTCTGGTGCCAGTCTTAGAATCAGGCTCCCTGCAGGCAGGTTGCCATCAGTGCCATGGGCTTTTGGCAGGGGGGTTAATTCTGGGTAGGATTTTGCTTCTTGGCTAAAACCTGATAGGAAAAGTTACAAATACCCTGTTTGTCCCAGTGTTTTTGGTGCAGCCAAGTGATGTCCCTGCCTTCTGTCACCTCCTGCCATGACACAAACCTGCCCTGGGCTGACACCAAATTTTGGGGCCGCTTCACTCCTCCCCTCGTTTGCTTTGCTGCTTTTCCTGTTTCAGTCTCCTTGAAGATGCACTGTGAGCCCTGCTGTGCTTCTCTGTTTCCTTTGCAGCCTCCAGAGGGAAATGCTTGCCTCTGAGTGCCGCTGCAAGCAGCTGGGGTGTGCTCTCTTTGGGGTTAGTAAGTCGGATTTCTCTTGATTCGTGTTGCATGGAAACCACTCTGGGCAAAGACAAACCCATGGAGCAGAAGGAATCTTGTGCTGGATAAAACCTGAGATTATGGGGGACTTCAGTGGGGGCTGAGCCTGCTGATCCAGAGGCTCCAGCTGGGCTTTCTGGTGCTTGTGCTGGCTGCTGCAGATTGTGTTTGAAGCCCATCTTGCTCCATGCCTGGATCAGAAACTGGGATGGCTCCACACTGGTGCTGAGCAGGGCAGGTCCCAGCTGGCTCTGCCCTGTGCCCAGGACAAGGTGTGGGGACCTTGCTGCCCTCAGGGATTTTGCAGGAGTCACTGGACTGTGGATGTATCTTTGACTTTCACTGCCTGAGTGTGTTCCTGGTCTCTGATGGGCCCTGAGTGAGGCAGAGGAAGGAGTTTTATCGAAGCTCTAAGTATTTATTGTGGTTAATATGCAAGGTGGTTGTTGTGATGGTTCTGGAAGTGTAATTGCCCATGGAGAAGGTAAATAAAAAATAATAGTGAGCAACCCTCTAATAGTGAGCAAACTAAAATGAGCAACCTGCCACGTTACTCCTGAGCTTCTCCACCACTCTGAGCTTCTGTGGGCTCAGGCTGCAGTGGGAAGACCCTTCAGGAGGGCTGGCAGGAGCTTGCAGGGTGATGAAAAGAGTGAAACAGGTCTTGGTGTGCTCGGATGGAAGGGATGAAGTAAATCCTCAGGTGGTTCCTGCCATGGGCAGCAGTTCCATGGAGCTGGATTCACCTCTCCGTGTGCTGAGTTGAGCTGTCTCCTGCTTTACCCTCTCCTGCCTTCCTTGCTGTGACCTCTCCTGTTTCTCTTTTCCCTGCAGAGAATGGCCTCTTTGGCAGTGTAGGAGCTCCTGCTTCCCTTGGATCCAGCTGGGAATTCCAGGGCCAGGAGGAGCTGGGCAGCCGGGACTGGAGCACCCCTGGGAGCCCTGGGAGCCACGAGCCACCCTGGCCAGTATTTGCCTTGAACTGTGATTTTAGAGCCTGTTTGTGTCTTTTCTTTCCAAATGCTGGAATGTCTGTCCACAGGGCTGGAGAGGATTTATTCTGGAGATTTTTCCAAGCTGCTTTTAATGCTCGTAAGCCAACGCATCCCTGGGTGTTGAAATAGTGCCCACGTCTTTCCTCCTGGCCAGGTGCCAAAATTAACCACAGTTGGAGGACAAAATAATCATGTTTTACTTGCTGAGGCAGCTTTTCTTTGGAAGAGGCATTTCCAGGCCAGATCCCTGAACTTTTATTTTTCCGTTACCGTTTCCGAGTTATTTCCAAGGTCAAACTCCATTTTTTCTCTTGTTCAGCCATCCAGGGAGCTCCAGGTCGGGTTTGACTTTGCCTCCATGAGTGCTGGTGTGAATCCCCCAATCTGAGGGGGATTCCCAGTTCCTTGGGAAGGCTTTTGCTTGGATGTGACATCCAGGCCAGCACATCCATCCCCTGGGCTGCCTCCTGTGAGGGACAGATGGGAATGAACCCTCCTGCCCCTCTCTGGAGGCAGCTCAGCTCCCAGGGCTTTCAATCCCACCTCAAGCCCTATTTTAGCTTCTCCTCCCAACCTAAACTTCATCCTCTCCCTCATTTTTCCTGCATTTTGGGGGATGTTTTATCCATTCACCCCAGAAAATGGGAGCATGGCTGGGACCAGCAGGGCTCCTGGGCAGGGTTTGCAGGAAGCACAAGGTTTTTACCAGTTTTCTTTGTAATATACCAAATTTTAGGCCCACAACAAGCTTTTAACTTGCCTTTGAATAAGCTGTGAATGTTCTCAATGCTGCCTTTCATAGTTTTAAGCTGTTGTTGAGTTTGGAGCACAGGTGGTGCAGCTCTGTCTTAACTTAAATCCTTTCCTTAAATTCCCACCAAACCCCAAATTTTCAGTTCTCTCCCACAGGTCTTGACTTGTGTTTTGCCAAACTCCGTTTTACCCCACTCCAGCTGTTCTTGCAATAAGGGCAGGACCCTCAGGCTGGGTGAAGAAAGGAACATTTGGGTGCAGAGCAGGAGGCTGTTCTGGACCTGCTGTTCCCAGGTGACTCCAGGATTTATCTGAGCAATTCTGGGCCCCAGAAGTTGCTTATTTTAAATGTGTAAATAAATATTGGATATACCCACAGCAGGGAAATGTGCCCTGGCTGTGGAGGGGCTCAGCAGCCCCAGAGCTTGAGGCTTTCCTGGGCATTTTGAGCTCAAACTTGGTTGTTTTAAACACTCCCAGAGATTTAATTTGATAAAACTGAGATAGAGAGGACCAAGGCCCATCTGGACCCCTCAGGATTTCTGAGAAGCAGAAAAATATGTTGATCTAAAGCAATTGTGCCACAGAGAGGTGAAATTTGGTGGTGAGAAATGGAGTTTTTATTAGTTTTTCTCCTCAGGGTTTTCCCCCCAGGTCTGGTCTTGGGTTTTAAATGTTTTTTGTGCTTAGAAATAAACCAGAAAAAAAAAATTAAATGTTGAAGGAAGATATTTAGAGCCTGTCCATGGCAGTCCTCACTGTCACACTCCAAAATGCTCTGAATGCACAAACCCATCCTTGCCAGGCTCTGACCAAACCCCTCCTGCTCTGTGGAAAAAGGAGTGGAAAATGTACTGTAGGATGTTTACGCACAAAAATGCTGGGATAACTAAGAGTTCATTATCAGTTCGTATCACTGAGCAGTAAATGATTGTAAGGAGACAAAAAAATCTATATTTTTACCTGCCAGGATTTTTGAATGTCGCTGTTGATGTGTTGGTGGTTGTGACTTTTTTTAATCACTGCTGACAGTCGGGTGTTTTGCAGTTTGCATCGGTGGCTGGGGGTCCCTTTTGGGGCTGTGGGATGGAATTCATTCTTCTCTGCAGCTCTTGTGCCTCAGTGCTTCAGTTAAAGCTTTTTCCTCCTGCATTTTAGCCTTGAAAAGGTTCAAAGCCAACATATCTGGAGCAGAGCAGCAGCAGATTTGGGAGTGAGGGTCCTGCTGAGCCCTCGGGGGTGCAGGGCTGGGCTGATGCCAGTGGGCATCTCCTGGCAGCTCCCTGTGCCAGGGATTTCCTTGAAACCACCTGATTTCCTTGGCAGGGGGCATGCAAACACCCCAGAATAAACAAACGTTGCACAGGGAGGTTTTTGAGATGTTTCTGGCGGAGCAGCTCAGCAGCAGCTCGTGCTGTCAGTGGTGGTGGGCTGGCCAGGGAGAGGTGGATTTGGAGGTGTGGAGGTGGATTTGGAGGTGTGGAGGTGAGCCTGGCACCTTGCTGAGCTTTTCCCCAGGAGTTTCTGTGAGGCCCTGGCTTTCTGTGCCTCTGTTTCAAATGTCACCTTCAGTGGGACCTGCCTGTCCCTGTGTGTCACTGCCGAGAGAAAGGAGCACTTGGGCTAAAATTGCTCCATCTCTGGGAAAAAACGGAAAAATGGGGGAAAAGAGTTAAACCCAGCCTGGCTGAGCTGCGTGCACTGGCTGTGACCTCAGAGCTGCCACCTCTGCCACGTCCCCGTCCTGGCAGCTCAGGTGGGTGGCAGGGAAGAGCCTGGCCTGGCTGCCAAGGGGCTGAGGAGCAGCTGAAGGAGGAGAGGCACCCAGAGCCACCTGGGTGTCCCCAAAGCTCACCCAGGCACCAGCCTGGCCAGGGCCACCTGGGTGTCCCCAAGGCTCACGTGTGCCACTCTGAGGGGCTGTGGGTGAGCAGTGGCAGTGCCACCTCCGCTGTCCCCCCGCTGTCCCCCTGCTCCTGGGCGCTGGTTGCAGCTGCAGCTCTGCCTGGAGTGTTTGGTGAGAGAGGTCTTACCCAGCTGCTTGTAAACTTTCCTGCTCTGCTGCCTTCTGAGTGGCTTTTTTCCTAAGTTTTGAAATGCTGCAGTGTCTGTCAGCTCTGTGCTGTGTGTTGTGTGCTCTGTGCAGTCGAGCATAAATATGTCACTGTTTATTTGCAATAAAGAGGCTTAAAAAAACCCCCACAGATTGTGTCCTCTGTTCTTTTCCATTGTTTGCTGTAACTCTCCACTGTGTGCTGGTTTTCTGAGGAGCTGTGGAACTCAGGGAGTCTCTGGGATGTGTTTGGAGGAAGAGGGGCTGCAGGGGGTAGCCAGGTGTCCTCTGGTTTGGGAATTGAAAATGGGGACTCTTCAACCCTACTGCTGTTTCCCCCTTCTCAGTTTTGAGGGTGTTTTTACTGGAGTTCAGAATCTCAGGGTTTCCATGGGACTGAGCATTTCCCATCACTGTGTGAGCACTCACCCTCCAGGAGTGACACCTGGGTCCCCTCCACCCTGAGCTCCCCTGGGACGGGGTCACCTGCAGGCAGGGGCTTTATCTCCCTCTGCAGGGTCTGACAGCCACAAGTGTGAATAAAATCTGGGTATGGCATCCTGAGTGTGTGAGAGGGTGTCTGGGCAGCCCTGGCTGATGGCACAGGGTTGATAAGGATGCAGATGCAGATGCAGATGCAGATGCAGATGCAGCTGCTCACACCCGTTCCTCATTACCGGTGAGTCAGGCAATCAAAGCAAAAAAAACAGCAAACAAGCAGGAAAATGCTTTTATTTGCTTCACTGACTCTGCTGACAGCAGATCTGTGGTGCATTACCTGCCAGCAAATAACTAAGGAGGTGTTTTCCTACCCTGGACACAGCTTGGGGCTGGAACCGGGGTCTTTTCTTCTCTGGGAATGTAGTTTTGGAAAAACTGCTGGTAAGTGCCAGCCTTGGCACAAATAAGGAGCCTGATGGAGCAGGACAGGAGGCTCTCCCCGAGCCTGTGAGTTACAATTGTCCCCACCCCGGCTGCTCTCCGTGTCCCTGATGGCGATTCCAGCTCCGTGGGTGTCCCGGGAAGGTTTCCAGGGTTCCAGAGGTTTGGTGGAGCCCGCAGTGCATCCCCTCCCCGCCCTGCACGCAGCCTTGGAGGCAGCTGGGCTCGGCGGAGCAGCGCAGGAATCGCTGCAATGAAGGCAGGAATCGCTGCAATGAAGGCAGGAATCGCTGCAATGAAGGCTGGAGCAGCAGGACGGGGGGGACCCCCTGCCCCCCCGAGCTGTGGGGCGGCCTCTGCCCACCCCGAGCTGCTCCTGGCCGTGCTGGGGCTCCTCAGCGTCCCTGCGGCTCGCGGTGAGTACGGGGCCGTGGGAGGCACCGGAGACACCTGCCTGGGTCCCACCTGCCTGGGTCCCACCTGCCTGGGTCCCACCTGGCTGGGTCCCACCTGCCTGGGTCACACCTGCCTGGGTCCCACCTGCCTGGGTCCCACCTGCCTGGGTCCCACCTGGCTGCCAGGGGCTGCGCTGGGCGCTGCCACCCCCGGGCCTGGGGACTGTCCCAGAGCCAGCCCTGCCTGGTGCCTTTCCCGCAGGGGAGCCCTGGGCTGTCCCACCCTCCCGGGGCGGGGAAGGGGCCGCAGAAAGGGCTCCTCACCTGAGGAGGTGTTCTCCTGCCACAGGTGACTGTGGGCCGCCTCCTGCCATGACTCACTCCAGGCCCTCCAGCAGCTCCAGCAGCTTCCCGGTGGGAGCCAAGGTGGCGTTCACCTGCACCGAGGGCGCCCACAGGATCCCGGGGCTGCCGGACATCGCGGAATGCCTGCCCGGCGGCGTCTGGTCCAGGCTGCCGGAGCCCTGCGGCCGTAAATACCTCATCCTTTAATCCGCAGCACAGCCCAGGGTTAACATCCCTGTCCCTGTCCCAGGGACAAACCCCCGTGCTGTTCCTATCCCTGTCCCTGTCCCAAGGGACAAAACCCCTGTGCTGTCCCTGTCCCTGTCCCAGGGACAAACCCCCTGTGCTGTCCCTGTCCCCGTCCCTGTCCCAGGGACAAACGCCCTGTGCTGTTCCTATCCCTGTCCCTGTCCCAAGGGACAAAACCCCTGTGCTGTCCCTGTCCCTGTCCCAGGGGACAAAGCCCCTGTGCTGTCCCTGTCCCTGTCCCAGGGGACAAAGCCCCTGTGCTGTCCCTGTCCCTGTCCCAGGGGACAAAGCCCCTGTGCTGTCCCTGTCCCTGTCCCAGGGGACAAAGCCCCTGTGCTGTCCCTGTCCCTGTCCCAGGGACAAACCCCCTGTGCTGTCCCTGTCCCGGTCCCAAGGGACAAAACCCCTGTGCTCTTCCTGTCCCTGTCTCTGTCCCAGGGGACAAAACCCCTGTGCTGTCCCTGTCCCTGTCCCAGGGACAAACCCCCCGTGCTGTTCCTGTCCCTGTCCCTGTCCCAGGGGACAAACCCCCTGTGCTGCCCCTGTGCTGCTGCCCCTCGGAGCCGCTGGTGCTTGCAGGGGCTGGGACAGGGCTCAAGCTGGGGCTGGGGCCTCCTGTGCCCCCCAGCCTGTGCATGTGCCCCCCATGTCCTGCTAACCCCCTCCCCAGAGCCTCCATCCCCGCCCTGGCGCCTGCAGCAGGTTGGCAGCCTGGTAAGGAACCCGAATTATGGTGCCAGGAGCTCTCCAGAGGCATTCCTGTGATACCAGGGAGTGTTTGGCACGCTCCTGGCGGGCAGCTCTGTCAGGCTGGCTTTCCTTGGCTGCCAGGGAGCTGCGCTGCCCCAACCAGGCTGAGGTTTGCTGCCCTGTCCAAGGAGGATGAGAGGAGGAATTTCTTCCCCGTTGGCACCAACGTGAGCTACGCCTGCCGGCCCGGCTACGAGAACACCTCGGAGAGTTCCCCCTCCAGCACCTGCCTCGAGAGCCTGACGTGGTCACAGCCGGCTGAGCTGTGCAGGAGTGAGCATTTCTGCTGCACCCACACCCCAGAAAAGCAGCCCTGGCTGCTCCCAAACCTGCATCCCAAAATGCAGCCTGGTCGTTATCATCCCAACAGCTCCATTAACACAAAATTGGGTGGATTTTCCTGGTTATTCCTATTTAAGACTGAACAGCAGAAGTATCAGTGATGTTCCTTATGCTTTTTCTGCTGGCATAAACAGGTCCGGTTTGATTTTCATGCTAGGGAATGTTTGGTTGGACTCGGTGATCTTAGAGGTCTTTTCCAACCATTTTATGATCCTAAAGATGTTTTCACTGGGACATGGCCCACGCAGGGGACAAACCCCAATTTGCTGCTCTAGCACTGAACTTCAACATGAAGGCAAAGCATTCTCTTGGTGGTGGGATATTAGGACTGGTGATGTGACAGGAACAGTTTTTCACCTCATTCCCAAGCCACTGAGCTGTAAACCCCACTGTGAGCGTGGGGCGTTTTGGGATCCCCACCTTCCCCCACAGCTCCTGCCAGCCCAGGGGTGATGCCCATGGAATGGAATGCTCTGGAACCTTTGGGAATAGCCCTCCAAGCCTGTGCCCCATGTCTCACTGAGCCTTTTCTGTGTCCCCAGGGAAGTCCTGCAGAGCCCCGGGAGCGCTGCCCGGGGGGAGGACGGGGCCCTTCCCGGAGCTGCAGCTGGGAGCACGAGTGGAAGTGTTCTGTGAGGATGGGTGAGTGCTGGGCACTGCCCACGGCTGGCACACAGCTCCAGAGTGGCACACAGCTGGAGGGAGGGCACCAGGGTCAGGATTTAGGGCCACCTTTCCCTTCCAGTGCCACCCAGAGGAGCTCTGAGCGTCCATCCCAGCTACAGCAGTTGGTTGTGCTCTCAGCTGTTAACTCTAGACTCCCATACAAGTTATTTAAAATATTTCAGCTTAAGATAGTTGAGATATATTGAATAAAAAGGGGTTACATTGGAATTTTTAAAATCCAGTTAAGTTCAGCTGGGAAAGTGCAGTGAAGCACAATTTCCACAGTCAGGAGCTGACTCATGGCTGCTGCCTGCTTTCAATCAGGACCCAAAGGCAGTGGACAGCCCTGACATTTTAATCCCTTGCCACTCCAGCCAGTGCTGCTCCCGCCCAGCAGGAAGCAGCTGGCATCACTGGGCCTGTGCTGCCCAGCCCCACATTTAACAGAGGGGTTTTGTCTCTCCCTTGGGATGTAACTGGAGCAAACACAGCATGTCCCACCCTGCTGGGGTTGAGCTAAACTTTGGAAACAGGGTGGAGGGAAAATGTTGCTCATGAAGGTTAGATCAGACATCATCCAGCATGTGCAGATGCTGAGGGTGTGTGCACAGCAGGGTAGCTCAGAATGGGGAAGGTGTCAGCTCTCAGGACAAGCTCCAGGAGCTTCCAGCCAAGCTGTGCACTTCATTAAATGTGGCTCCATCCCTGCTGCCCCTCAGATCTGAATCCCAAAATCCCAAACTGCTTTGGGTTGGAAGAGACCTTAAAACTCATCCAGTGCCACCCCCTGCCATGGGCAGGGACACTTTCCACTATCCCAGGGGGCTCCAGACCCCATCCAGCCTGACCTTGGGCACTTCCAGGGGTGGGAAGCCCACAGAGTCTCCGGGGAAAGCATTCTTTCAGCTGAGGAGGTGCCCCAGCAATGTGCACATCTGGTTTTCTGGCAAAGGTTCAGCGGCACCTGCCACCCCAAACCAGGTGTTAGGCAGGAGGGGACACTGGGGGACACTGGGGACCCTGCCCTGCCCCACCAGCACTGAGGGGTTCAGCAGAGCCACTTCAGTGACCCCGGTGAGCAGCAGCTGAGGCTGAGCAGCTGAGGCTGAGCTCCTCCCCTGTCCCTGGATGGGAACAGAGTCAGTCCCAGCCCTGCTGAGCACCAGGAGCAGGCAGGGATGGAGCTCCTGGCCCAGCAAATCCATCTGGGAATCCACAGCTCAGCCCTGCCTGCCACTCCTGGAGAGCTCTGCCCACCCCAGCTCCCAACTCTCCCTTCCCTGCCCTGGAAAAGGCAGGGTCAGAATCCCCAAAAAAGGATGAGCCCAGGTCCTGGCAGGAGTTCTCCTGTTCACCAGCAGTGCCAGCATCACTTGTTTGAATTCATTGTTTGAATCTGCCTCTCCTACATTCCTGATCACACTGGTACTGGAGGTGGGTGGGAAATATTCCCAGGTTTTGGGTGGTTCCACTGATTTTCTCTCCTGTGTTTTAGGTACAAATTAGTGGGGAGTAATTTCATCCAGTGCCAGCTGAAAGGAAATGATGTTGAATGGAGCAAACTTCCAAGCTGTGAATGTGAGATTCATCTTTAATTGTGGGATTAAACCTTTTTACTTCACTCCAGCAGATCCTGCATCCTGCTGCCCAGTCCAAAACTCTGGATTGTTTTTGTTGACACTCTGTGGCTGATCTATCCCCAACAGCTGAGAAATGCCCATTCTGCTGTTGACACTATTTCAGCAGCTTTGTTCCCACAAAATCAACATTTTTGTCATGCCTCAAGGTGACAGGGTGAGATTTCCAGGAATCCTGAGCATGGCCAGCTGCTGTTTATTTGCTGTGAGAGGGAGAAAGGTGTGAGAAGAGAAACCCTTTGGGAACAGAGAGAGAGCTGGGACAGGCAGCAGAGCTTTACCCAGGCTGGTCACCTGCCTTCACTGCCCAGAGTTTATCTTCAAGAACCTTAGGTAGACTCAAACATTTTGTATTTTTTATTAAAACCGAAGCTTTTAGCAAGCACACTGCCCTTCTCTCCTGCAGTAATCACCTGCTCTCCACCTCCTCCAATCAGCCACGGGACACACGATGGGGAAGGCATTGAAATTTTTGTTTATAACTCCACGGTGACCTACAGCTGTGATCCAAACTTCCAGCTGCTCGGGAATGGGAGCCTCCATTGTAGGAGCAGGGACAAAACCAGCGGGGTCTGGAGCGGTGCTGTGCCCGAGTGCAAAGGTGGTTTCATCCGAGTTCAGTGTTTCATTTCATTGTTTCTTATTTGTTTCTTATTTATTTCTTATTTATTTATTTATTTTTCTCTTTNTTTTTTCCTTTTATCTTTCCTCTTTTCTTATTTATTATTTCTCATTTCTCACTTCTTATTTCTTATTCATTATTCACTGTTCGTTATTTAATAATTATTGTTTACCATTTCTTATTTATTATGAATTTGGTATTTAGGATGAGCCAGCCTAAAATATTGTGGGTTTGAAGGGCAGGAGGGGTCATGAGGAAATTTCAAAGGGGAAAAAGGCAGGGCTGAGCAGAGAGCTCTGAGCAATGCTCCCTTTTGTCCCCTAGAGAGAAACTCAGCTGTCAGACCTGGAGCAAAAGGCACGGAGAGGAGAGCTCATCCCAAAAGTGAGCTGAAATGACTCAAAATTGAACCAAGCCCTCTTAATTTTTCTCCTTTATCGCCTTTCTACCAAAGGCCACCCGATGGATTTCACCCTGTGATTTTCCTTTCCTCAGGTCCCCAGGGAAATGGGATCCAAGCCTCCAAGAAGGGTCTCATGTGGGAGATGAAGCTCAGCCTCCATAAAAAGGCCCTGCAAAATTCCATCTCCTCCTCCTCCTTCAGGAAGCCAGGTCAGTCCTGGAGGGACGGTGGCCTCAGTGGCACTCCCTGGTTATTGCCATCCCTAAACCCAGACTTTTCATTTCCTCCCCCCATTATTTCCCTTCAGCGAGCAGGAACTGGGCTGCCTCAGAGTTTAGATTTGTTCTACCTTTGTACAAATCCTCAAAATCCTACTCTGGGTCCGGCAAAGGATCCGTGTGTCCTCCAAAGTACATGGGGATCCTTCCCTCACCGGGCTGCTTTCAGAAGTTAAAACGCTCCAAATTTGCATCATTTTGTGGAAGTAAGTGGGGTTTTTTGTCGTGTTCTTTTCTTCTGTAAGTTTTCTCTTTGTAATTTATATTTTTTGCTGGTTGGGCATCTGGTTCACCGCTCATCTTTGACTGCACCAACCTCCTATTTTCATAAAAGTCTTTGTCTGAAATACATATTAATTTATCAATTATTTCCTCACCCTCACATTATTTCAGATTTTTTTAACTCATTTTTTGCGTATTTTGAGAGAGAACTTTGTACCACAAAGCCCCGAGAGTGCCAGGGCTCCGAGGTGCTGATGCCAACCTTGTTCCACACAGGGAGGAGTTGCACAGCCAGGAGAAGCTGGAGGTGGTGGAAGTTCTGGTCCTCCAAATTCCCCACCCGCTGCAAAGGAGAGTTTTACCCATGAAAAGGGTGAGTGTTGGCTTTGTGGGAAGTGCTGGGGCCTGCAGTTGTGTCACTGTAAGTGGGGAAAACACAACCCCCGCTGGAAGGTCTCAATCCCAGCTGGGGCATGGTGAAAAGTGTTTCTCTGGTGTCAGGGTCAAGCTGAGATTTTTCTTTTGGGTCAAAACCAGAAAAATCTTTTTCTGTTCCTGATCTGTTCCAAATGTGCCCCATGCAATGGTCACACTTATTAAGACTCTTACACCTTTAGGATAAAAGACGACCTAAATCAGGTCTGTCCTACCGATAAAATGTAAATTTTTAATGATGTTTTAGCATTCTAAGAAATCGATTGACTATTACTCCTGCAAGCATTGGCAGATTTCCCTATTTTCTCCTCCCATCCGAGTTTTCCTTTCAGCGATCCCAGCATCCCAGCTCCAGCTGTGATTCCTGCTGCTCCCACGGCGCTCCCGAGGCTGCGCTGTCCCAGACACCCCCGAATTCCCGCAGAAATTCCTCCGAAGCCCGGCTGTGCCACGCCCAGCCTGATGCTGGGCTTCCAGCTTCCTCTCTGCTCACCGGCAACGCCACAACAAACCCTAAACACAGCCCCAGCCTCCCTGGGGAGCTGAGCTGCTTCCCTCAACTTCCCAGGGACTCCTGGCTGCAGCTGATCCAGCTGTGGATCCAGCTGTGGATCCGGCTGCCAGCGGGGCTGAAAAGCAAAGCACTGACTTCCCTGTCCGGCAGAGTTGTAGCTCATTTGTTTCAGTACCGTGGCACTTGGGATATTTCATTGCTTGAGCTTTATATCTTGGGTGGTTTAAGCCCTTTCTGTAGCCAAAGCTCCTTCTTGTATCAGCCCAAAGCTCCTTGAAGTTTTTCTTTCTACTGCAGGGAGATAAAGCCGCGTGTGGGCCGGGCATCTCTGATCCCGTAACACAAAGGAGCCGCTTCTGCTTTCCAGAGGGAGGGAGGCAGCTCAGAGCCTCTGAGAGCATCAGCCAGGCACAGACACTGAAACACAACCCCTAAAAATCCTCCCCAGTGTTGTCACCCTGCAGCAGAGGGACTGGAAAAGTCATGCACCTTCTTTTGGCTGCCAATTTTGTCCTGCAAAGAGCTGAAACTCCCAAAGCCTTTCTGGGTTTTTTTTCTCTTTAGCAATAATTGGTAATTGTTTATAAAGGGCGGTGTGTGAATTCATTTCCCTGCTGTTTTCTTGTCGTATTTTATTCTCTTTTTCAAGAAGGAATCAGCTTTTTATCCTGGCAATGCTCAGGTTTGATATTCAGTCAGTTCTTTATCACTCTGAACATTTATTTTCTAAATGTCATCCATGGCAAGTTAAACCCGGATATATATAAAAATAAGTAGTAAAAGAAGAAAGGAAGTCCATGCAGGAATGTGTTTCTGGCCTGGAAAAGGCAGCTGGAGTTTCACCTCTGTGGTGGGTTCAGTTGAACTGGGTAGAAACACTAATTTGTGTAGTGGTTTTAAAATTGTTAATTTGAATTTTTCGGCTAACGCGCTAAAGAATGTTGTGGGTTTAGAACTAGCTAAACTCACTAGTATACTTATTTATTTTTTTGTTGTGAGATATAATTTTAGGAGAAAGGAAAATAGGTTTAAACTTAGACTATAAAGAAAGTTTTATTAACAGAATTAAAAGAATGGAAAAAATCTGAATGAAGCTTTTAGAACACTTCCCTCCCTTGCCTCCTTCTTTTTTTTTTCTTACCTGATAACATAAAACAAAACTTGGGGTTTTTAAAATCAGTTATTACTTTTATAATAATCTTCCTTCAATTTTTATAGGGAGAGGAGTTTTTTTTTTAACACCCCTTTTTTCTCAAAACTGAACAGCTATTAACCCTTTCTAAAACTCTCAACAACTTCTTTCAAAAAAACCTATTTCCATAAATACTTTCTTTCCTTCCTCCTTAATATTAACTAAATCAAACTAACACAACCTCCCTTAACCCTACTCTGCCACCGCAGGACCGAGCCCTGCCGCCCCTGAGCCGTGGCTCGGCCCGGGCAGACCCAGGGCTCGGCGCCAGGAGGTTTTGGCAGCCGAGGCGGAATTCCTGCCGAGATCCCGGAGCAGCTCCAGTGCTGCCTTTGCCGGACACCTCCCGCTGCCCCAGCCCTGCCGCAGCTCGGCTCAGGCGGCTCCAGCAGCAGCTGCTGGGGCTGATGCCTGCGCTGCGGGCAGGGATGGCAGCCCCAGATAAAGCCTCGCTGGCCGGGCGGGCACAGAGCCGCTATCGCGGGGCTCAGCTGCCGCGCCGGAGGAGCCGGGGCTCCCGCGGTCCTGGGGGAAAACAGGGCAGGAATGCGGGGGCAGAGGGGCAGGGCTGAGCCTGGTGCCCGGGCAGGGGGCTCGGATGTCTCCTGCTCCCTCCTGAAGCAGAAAACAGCCTGGCTCAAGGGTTCAGCCTGCGAGCCAGGGCATTGCACCGGGCTGAGGCGGCAGCTCTTGGCTCTGCGAGGGGAGCCGCTCCCTGCGGGGGCTTTGCCAAATACCTTTCAGCATCTTCCAGCCCCGTGCCAGGGCCACTGCCCCACGCTAATACGGAATTCCCCATAATTTAAAGTTGTTTTTTCCTTTCCTGTTAACAGAGTCCTTTTGCCTTATGCAGCCACCGTCCCCATTCAGGCCAGCGAGCTGTAAAAATGCAGCCGAGGTGTTTCCGTGTAATTTGTCACCGTGTTTACTATGTTTTAAAGGAATACGTTATCCAAGGAATACGTTATTCCTCCCTTAGGAAAACACCTTGGCGTCTCATTGTAAATGCCTTTGTTACCTCTGCTTGGAGCTTAAATTGTATCAGAAAGGTAAATAAAGTGGAAATTAAAAAAAAATAAAGTAAAGGAGGTAAGTTTGAGCTTCTCAGTGGAAACACCGCTGTTTCCTGGATCACAAGGGGGAAGCAGGAAGGCGCAGGTCGGCTGCTGCTAGCTGCCCTTTCCTCGGCCTGGGAGGACACATTCCCCTTCCTGCCACTTTTGGTTCGGGTCTTTTCCTTTGGGACTTGGCAGCTGTGGAGGGAAGGGGGGATCTTTCCTGGAAGGCGCAGAATGACGCTGAGAGAGGGAGGCTGAGGCAGCGGCTTCCCGGAGAGCCGCTCCCGGGGATGCGCCGGCTCACGGCGGAGCTGACACCGCACACCCCGCGCATTCCACACCCAGCACTGGCGGCTTTCGTCAGAGCCTTCCGGAGCTGAGCTGAGCTGAGCTGAGCTGAGCTGAGCTGAGCTGGCCGTGAGGGCCGGGCGGGGGCTCCGTGCCTCTCGGACCAGCCCCGCGGGAGTGGCTCCGCTGCCCGGGCAGTGCCGGGGGACCCGCGATGAGCTCCGGCCGCCGCTGCTCGCTCCGGCTCCTGCTGCTGCTGCTGCTGCTGCTGCCCGCGGCGTGGGGTGAGCCCTTGCGGAGGGGTGGGGTGTGCGGGGAGCGCCCTGGGGTGCGCATTCCGTGCGTGCCGGAGCGTTCTCCGCGTCCGCGGGTGGGCGCTCAGGTGTGCGCTCAGGTGTGTGGGTGTGTGCTCGGTGCGTCACCCACGGGAATGTGTGTTATCCACAGGTGTGTGTGTGTGTGTGTGTTACCCACGGGAATGTGTGTGTGTTATCCGTGGGGGTGTGTGTGTGTGTT
>VWYI01039952.1:0-12153 GCA_013399455.1 Anthoscopus minutus | reverse complement strand
GTGTGTGTGTGTGTTACCCACGGGAATGTGTGTGTGTTATCCATAGGGGTGTGTGTGTGTGTGTCACCCACGGGAATGTGTGTTATCCATAGGGGTGTGTGTGTGTGTTACCCACGGGAATGTGTGTGTGTTATCCATAGGGGTGTGTGTGTGTGTGTTACCCACGGGAATGTGTGTTATCCATAGGGGTGGGTGTGTGTGTGTGTTACCCACGGGAATGTGTGTGTGTTATCCGTGGGAGTGTGTGCTCCGTATCTGTGCCCCACATCCCTGTCCCTGTGTGTGCTCCATGTGCCCTGCTCCCTGTGCCACCCTTTCCCACAGGCTCTGCCTGTGCCCTTTTTAGCCCCAAGAGCAGCAGAAGACGCCCGCTAAATCCCTGTTGATTTTCCCACAGGGGACTGCGGGCCGCTGCCGAGTATCAGCCACGCCGAGCCCCGGGGGGACGGCAAACACCAGCAGAGCTTCAGCGTGGGCTCCACAGTGACCTTCGGCTGCGTCCCGGGCTACACCAAGCGCCCCTTTCTCTCCGACACCATCCGGTGCCTGCCCAACTCCCGCTGGTCCAGCCTGCCCGAGTTCTGCGGCCGTGAGTGTTTCCCTTTCTCTGACACAAGGAGGGCGCAGGCTCCTTGTGGAAACACTCGCAGCTTTGGCAATCGCTACCTCAGGGCTTTCCTCATCGCACAGGATGAAGTGGTTTTGGCCACTTCTCTTGCCGCCCCTTTTTCCTGCACTCCACCAAGGCTGTTGCCACATGCTGGCACTTGAGTGTTAATAAAAAACAGAGGAACAGGTTGGGAAGCACATGGAAGAGGGGAAGGACTGCAGGGGCAGAGCACTGAGCGACCAAAGGGTTAACCACACTGGGAGGTTTGGCTTTGGAAAACTCTCCAGTGAGAACTGGCTGCACTTTCCCACCTCAGACAATTCCCTGGTGGAAGTGGCCAGGGAGGAGGGCACTGTTTGGGGTACCCATGTTCTTAGTGAGGCTTGTGCGTTATCACTTGGATTTATGTTTACAATTGAAAGCAAAACATTGTTAATTTTGCTCAGATTTTATGTTTACAGTTGAAAGCAAAATATTGTTAATTTTGCTGTGTAACTGGACATTTTGGTTGCCCCTGTGCTGGCCAGGCAGCTGTCCCAGGCCTCCATCGGTGCCATTTGCTGCAATATCACCAGAAGACCAAAGGCAGAATTTTTACGCCGTTAATACCACGGTGAGGTACATCTGTCGCCCGGGTTTTGAAAACACCACAGACCAGCTCCCCACCAGCACCTGTTTGGACAACTTAACGTGGACAGAAGTTCTGAAACTGTGTCAAAGTGAGTGCCTCCACATCATTTCATTTCCTCCAATGCTGTGTTCCATGTGCCACGTCTGCATTTTCAAATTGCTCTTTTCTAAGGACATTTAACATGAAATCATGCCTGACTTGACATTTCCATACTGCCACAAAAACGAAGTCTGTGGGGCTTTTCCCAGCCTCATAGTGTCCTGAGGATAATCTTACTCTTTTTTAGAGAAGTCTTGTGGCATTCCAGCCAATCCAGAACATGGCCAAGTTATGGTAAAAGATCATCTGCTGGGAGCAACAGCCAGTGTGGTTTGTGACCGTGGGTGAGTGTGAAGCCACTGCCCACTGCATCCCAGCTGGGTCACTGGGCTGTGAACTGGGGCAGGGGGCTCTGCCCACACTCAGCACCTCTGTGGTGACACACTCTTGGTTGGTGACAACAAGCTGATTTTGGGATGCGCCTTTTGCCCCCGCAGGTACAGACTGAAGGGAGAGTCACCTTCCATCAGGTGTCTCCTGCAGGGAGACAAAGCTGTCTGGAGTCCTCTTCCAGCTTGTCAGGGTGAGTCAAGTTGTCCAGTGCTTGACTGGAAAACCCAAATATTCCAACTTAGAAAGACTGAATTTTTTGTTTTCTTCACTACGTGAAGTCAGGCCAGCATCTCTGTAGGGGAAGAGTTGCAGTCACAAAGCAGGGACACCCCAGGAGCATCACTGGCTCCTGCTGCCTGTGAAAGCCTGACAAAACAGTGTCCCCTCAGGCTGCTGAGAGCATCCCAGGGCTCACCTCCCGAGTTCTTTTCTCTTTCTCCCACAGTTATTTCCTGTCCCCCTCCTCCAGCCGTTCCCCACGGGCAGCACAGCGGGAACAGCTCGGAGGATTTTGTGTTTGGCTCTGTCACAACCTACACGTGTGAGCCGGGGCTGGAGCTGGTGGGACAGGACACGCTGCGCTGCACCTGGGACAGGGGGGACAGCGGCACCTGGAGAGGGGCCCCGCCCGCCTGCCGGGGTGAGCACCGTCCCCTCCTCACCATCGTTCCCTCCTCGCCATCGTCCCCTCCTCCTCCTCGCCATCGTCCCCTCCTCGCCATCGTCCCCTCCTCGCCATCGTTCCCTCCTCCTCCTCGCCATCGTCNTCCTCCTCGCCACCGTCCCCTCCTCCTCCTCGCCACCGTCCCCTCCTCCTCCTCGCCACCGTCCCCTCCTCGCCACCGTCCCCTTCCCCAGCAGTCTGCTCTGTCTGGGCTGATCGTTGCTCCTAATTCCATCCTGCCTGCACAGGAATTCTGTGGGGTTTGTTTCCAGGGCAGCTGCGGACAGGATTTTCTGAGCCTGAAAGAGTTTTCAGCCTGTCAGTGGTTGATTTGTTCCCAAGTGAAAATCTTTTGGGAAATGTTTTCTTTCAAGGATTGTTTTTTGTAAATAGGTTTTGGTTCTCAGAACAATCTCACACAACTGTTCTGAGTGTGGTTTTCTCTTGTTCCACCAATGGCATCCGAGAGGTGGTTCCTTTGGCCAGTCATGTTAACCTGTACGGGAACACTTTTTTAAAGTGTTTAAATAAAAGCTTTTCTACCTCATTGAAATCAAACCTCACTGTTGTAATTTAAATCCACTCTTCTATTTCGTGTCCACTAACAACAGGGAGCAGCATCTGCTTTGCAAGGTGCCAGGCTCTGCTGAGGAGCACCAGGAGCAGAACCAAACATGGTTTTATATTTTCCCTTCAAGAGGAACAGGCAGAAGTGTGTGAGATGCCTCAGTCACTGCAAAGCTGGTGGAGAGAACTTAGCAGGGATTTGTGTCTCGTGTCCAACAACTCCCAGGCAATAAAGCCAAGTGGAACAGCAGAATCCCCTCTGTCCTTAAGGCCTGGAGTGGCACAAGAGGCCCCTGCCACAGCCTGAGATGCACAACTCACCGCCCATGTGATGTTTTCTCCTCTCTGAACTGTTTTATATATTAGGTACAGGTTGAGCACTGTGTAAAATAACATTCTGAGTGCTTTTCCTTTGTCTCTCCCTAGTTAAAACCACAGCAGAGACAAACCAAACCAAACCCTCAGAAGAGAATCCTTACTGGCTGGGTAAGAGCTCCATTCCTTAGCAGTCCTGTTAATTGCTGTAATTGCACTACATTTTGGGCTTCATATTTTTAAAATCCATATCATTATTTTCCTCCCCAGCAAGCATCCTCATTCCGAGTTGCATTGGTAAGTAGCTTAAAACTGAAAATATATTTTCTGACCCCAAAGCTGGTTGCTGTTGAAGACCTGAAGTCAATGGCTGATTTCACTCTCCCTTTCCCTTCTTTGTTAGTTCCCCCAGTAGTCCTTGGAATTGTGGCTGGGGTCATCATGAGACGGAAAGAGAGTGAAAAGCAGTAAGTGACTGCCCCTTGTAAATCATAACTTTCCCTGGGGATAAGTGGATTTTTCCTTTCAAGCCCTATATCTTCAGTATATTTGCGTGGTTAGCACGATTTTTTCATGTTGCTAAGTTTCTTTTTACTCTACAAACTTCCTCCTTTCTGTCTCTTCAGTTCTTATAACGTGAATTTACAAAAGCACGAGATGAAGGGAAGGGATGCAGCGACGCACCTGGAGGTTACAGATGAGAAGAAGCAGCCGAAGCCCTGGAATTCCTATTTTTGGTAGGTTTGACTGTTCACCTGCCCAAAAACTTGTGCCAGATCTCTGACTATAGGCAGGGGTCTCCCCTGCTGCTGAGCTCACCTGTGCAGAACACCCCTGGGCAGTTTCTGACTTTCAAATGCCACGATGAACACCCTGCTGTCCCGAGGGTGCTCTGCAGGAGGGTTTGGGGTTTGCTGGCTGCTCTCTGGACTCATTTCCCCCGTCTCTCTCCTCCACAGCCACACAGGGAATTGCCACGTGTGTCCCAGCTGTGAGGAGCAGCTCCACGGTGACCTGGCCCCTCTCTCAGAGCCCACCCACCGCAGCTGCACCGCCTGCCAGGACTGGCTGAGCTCCCAGCCCCAAAAACCCCGCACCTACTCAGTGCCCAGCATCGGTGACGGGGACAGCCAGAGCCCAGCAGGCACCAGGTACAGCCTCCAACAGCTGCTTCTCCTGCTCCCCTGGCACAGGCCCATGGCAGGCAAAACAAGGGGGAAGGGGAGGAAGCATTTTTATGTGGATAAAGTGAGTTTTGCAGCTGGAATTCCTGTGGTTCCTGTTTTAGCAGGAGCAAGGATTTGGTATTTAGGAAACCGTGGCTCTGTCAGGCAGTGTTTTTGGGAAGCCACAAGCTCAGGCTGTCCTCTCTCTCTCCCTCTCTCTGTCTGTGTTCAGCTCTCCTGCCAAAGCTGTGGATGTGCTGAGGGGAAATGGCACAGGAGAAGCTGCTTCAGGGTGGAGTGAGGCAGAGCAGCCCTTGGACCACCAAAGGTCAGTCTTGCACCTAAAAATACCCAAATGCCACGGTGGGCCTGGACAAAAATCAACACATTTCAGAACAGAGTAGAACTGTGTTTATCAGAGAATCCTAGAATGGTTTGGGTTGGAAGGGACCTTAAAACTCATCTCAGTCCCACCCTCTGCCATAGGCAGGGACACCTTCCACTATCCCAGGTTGTTCCAAGCCCCAGAATCATGGCCTGGAATGCACATCCACGTTCTCAATGGTTCTTCTCCACAGGGCCCACATCTGTCCCATCTGTGAGAGCTGGCTCCGTGCTCACACTGGCCAGGGTGACAGCAGTGCTGTGACACCAGGGGAGTGGCAGGACAAGGGGTGAGTGTGGCCAGTGCAGGCAGCTCCTGTGCAGCTCCTCTCAGCACTGTAGTGTGTGCCCAGTGCCCTCCAAACTGAGAGCTCACCGCTTCACTTAGAATAAAACCAGGAGGCAGTGCGTGAGCGTTGGTTGCTCCTAGCCCGGTGTTGGGGTAGGAATGTGGCGCCTGCTCAAGCAGAGAGCTGTGGATTTATTCAGATGAAGCTTGTGGGGGTTCTGTGGTTGTCTCTGAAGCAGCCTGTGCTCCTCAGCTGTGCTCACCTGGCTCGGCCTCGTGTTCTTTGGAGCTCTGGTTTTGGTTAAGCAGCAAAGAGCCCAAGTGAGAGCCTGCAGTGGGAGCCCCTTTTCCCCCACTGCTTTTCAGCCAGTGTTTTCCCACCTGTGGATGTGGTTCATTTGCTTGTGGCTGGGTAAGGTTTTGTGTCAGAGCAGTGAGAAGGTAAAGCTGTTTATTTATTTATCAGTTAATTTATTTATCTTCTGATCCTTGCCCATGTGACTCTGGTGCTCTCTCAGGCCAACAAAGCTTCCTCGACAGAGTCGCCATTGACAGAGGCAAATTCTTACGAAAAACATGGTTTGATGTGCATCTGCTTGCTTTGGCTTTTGGAAATGCCAGCTCCTTGTTGCTGTGTTTGTTTCGGGGTTTTTCCATTTATTCCTGTGAGTGCCTGCTCCACTGGCTCTGAGATCCAGTCCTGGGGGAGCTGGTCCAGTTCTGCATTCTTGAATCACTTCTTATTTGAGTTTAAAAAGGGAAATTGTGAAGGAAAGCAGCGTTTGTGGGCGTTGGAGCCTGTGCAGGGTGGTTCGGAGAGGGGCAGGTCCTGTCAGGATCCCCTGGGACTCACCCTCACCTCTCTCCCCACAGCCTGCAGGGCCCTGTCTGCCCTTCCTGCATGGACTGGCAGCTCCTGTCCCTTGTGCACGGGGACACAGCCAGCAGCCCCCTGTGTCCCCTGGCCGGGGAGGGGACCCTGGCCCACCTGGTCCCTCTGCACAGCCCTGGCTGCCACCTCTGCCCCGTGTGCTCGGTGCCCACCCACGCTCACCTGTGCCAGCGCCTGGCAGCCGATGGTAGGAGCTGCACGGGGCACCCCAAACACCCCGGGCTCCCCGGGCAGGGGGACAGAGCTCCACAGACCCTCCCCAGCCCAGGAGCTCCCCCTGATTCCCGCCTGTTTCCCATTGCAGGATAAATCCGGGAGCTGAGGAGGGAAGGGGAATTCCACTGCCGATCCCTGGCGCTGTCAGGGATTCAGTTCTTAGTGCAATAAAGTGACCTGGAGTCAAGGCTCTGACTTCACCTGGCCTGGCAAAGAAGCAGAAAAACCAAACACACTTCAAACCCAACTCTGTTGGTTTAATGCCTGCTTTTTTGTTTATTTTTGTATGAACAAAGTATTTTTGAAGCTCTTAAAGCGAGACTTTAAAAAGTCGGTAAATGTTACTTTGCACTAGGAAAAGAATTTCCTCTTTGCACAATCTTACAAGATTTATTTGTATTTCTTACACAACTTCTTTTTTTAACTGAGATTCCTTTCCTAGTGTGCAGATAAAAGGGCAGAATTCACAGTATTTACAGTAAAACTGTTTTGTAAATAAAAGGAACTTAAAATAAGGAATACTGGTATCCTGGCTCTGGGGTTAATTTCCTATTTACCAATCAAGCCTTCCCATAGAGTGGCTTAAATGATTTTGCAGTCTCATTCTTCACTGGAGGTAATCAAGGTCATCAACTGCTTCTGCTCAATTAATTGTTGTTATAACTGGTGTCCAGTGCCTGAGTTTTCCTGGAAATTGTGATGAGGGAGGTGGGGCTGTGCTCTGCTTTTCCCTCCTGAGAAGGTGGCCTTGAAGCAACAACCACCAGCCCTCGGCTGGCAAAGCCCAGCCAGGAAACCTTCCCACTGCTGCGTGGGACTGCAGTGCTTTGGGAGCTCCCAGCCAGCTTTGGAAGCTTTGGAAGCTTTCTGGAAGCTCCCAGGCACCTGGAATGCTGCTCAGGACTTCTGGAATGCTGCTCAGAAATCAAGGGCAGCTATCCCTGTGTGAAGTCACGGAGGTGCCAAAGAGCATGAGAGAGGAAACTCGAGAAATTCCTGCGCTCTGGATTCCCCACGTGTTGGGTTCCTCAGCAGCACTGAGGGCACGCTGGGCCTGGGCCTGGTTGGGGCTTAGGGGGCTCTGAAGGGTCCTGAGGTGGAAAGTGCAGCCCCTGCTGAGACGATCAGCAGGGAATGTCCTCCTGAAAATGCTCTGTTTGCTCCAAGGAGGACATGTGAGTCCAGCACTGTCTCTGAGTCCTGACAGCACTGAAAACCACTGAAAACTCTGAGTACTGACAGCACTGAAAACTCTGAGTACTGACAGCACTGAAAACCACTGAAAACTCTGAGTACTGACAGCACTGAAAACTCTGAGTACTGACAGCACTGAAAACCACTGAAAACTCTGAGTACTGACAGCACTGAAAGTCCTCAAGGTCGGGAAAGACCCCCCAGGTCATTGAGTGCAGCCTTTGAGTGAACACCACCTTGTCCAGAAAGCTTTTGGGCTCTTGCTCTGCCCATGGCAGGGCTTGGGGCCAGCTGCTGCTCTGATCCCGAGCAGGTGCAGATGGACTTTGAGCCAAATCCCCCCTGGGGAATAGGACACCGACCCCACAGCTTTTGGGCACTTTGTTTTCATCCTGCCTGACCTGACCCAGTCGGGGTTGTGCTGAGGATGGTCTGTGAGTGTGGAGAGAGGTAAGGGAGGAACCACGTGGGCAAAATGTCCTGGATTTGTCTGGCTGAGGAAAAGGCCACGCTGAGGCACTGGTGTCATTTGCTGGCCAAAGGATCACTAGATAAGCTGAAGGTGTCATAAAGTGGAGTTCAGACTGGAAGAGTTCCTGTTTAGAAGGGAAACACCACTGTGGTGGAATTTTGACTGGCTAAGCCTGAGACACTCAGCCTTTTAGCTGCTGGCAAAGCAAAATGTTGAGGTTTGGGGTTTTTTCTGCTGCAGAGGTAAATCACCCATCTGGGAGCTTCTCATAATGCACACTTGGGAACAGGAACCATCCAAAATGTGTCTACTACAGACCTTTGGTTTCTCCATTTTCCCCAGTGCCTTCCTGCTAGCAGGAACACGCCTCTAACAAGAAGGAACCCCACAAATAACCATTTCCATCCCCACATCAGCCTTGTTCCAAACAGACCCCCAAGTTCTCCCTCCCCAGCAGAGCACTGTCCTCTTCAGCTGTCACAGGGGCACTGCAGATCCTGGTTTTTTTCAGCCTTGCAGAGCAAGTGCTTGCACATTGCTGGTTATTTTTATTTCCCTCTTACTGTAAGCCATGTGAGAGATTAAATGGACAAAATGCAACCTAAAGCCTCACAGCTCTGTGTTTGGGTTTGCTTTTTTAATCTCAGCACATTTATTTCTACTGCATAGTCCAAAGTGATTTTTTTTTTCAAATTATTTAACATGTGATTTGGGGATCAGCTTGGAATTATCTCCCCACAATCGAATGAAAGGAATTGTGAATGCTGAAACATTGTTTACAGGTGCGGTCACCAAAATGTACCATTGGAGAGGGTTTATTTACAGTATTTGTAACCAATTCCACCTAATTTTTCTTTATAATCTGAGTGCAAATGACCAAGTACAATTCTGAAGTGTGAATGTTGCATTTGTAAGGGTTGGGAGCTCTCTGCCAATAACAGAGATAAGGACCCCAGCAGTTCATGTCTTGCTGCCTGTTTCAGGCTCAGAAAGTGTTACCTGTGTCAGCTGGGGAGCTGGAGCTGCTGGGACTGCTCCTTCAGCAAAAAGTCCTTGTCTGGGGGCTTTATTCTTCCTGCCAGACGTGAGGGACGAGCCCAGGGTTGGGTCAGGAGGATTTTCCACAACTGCTCCCATTTTTATGGGAGGAGGGAATGCCCCACTCCGCCCACCCCATCCCTGAGCAGGTGAGTTGTGCCATGTCCCTTAGGTGCCACCACCATCACCTGGGGCTCTGGGACAGAGCCTGGGCCACTTCCCCTCAGGGAGGACACTGGGCACTGTGAGCACAGTGCAGCTACAGCACCTCTGCCTGCACCCAGCCCTTTTCCACATCCTCCCCTGCCAAAACCAGCAGCAGCAGGAGCCTGAGGCACCTGCAGCCTCCCTGGGGGTGCTGGCTGTGCCTGCATGTGCTGGGGAGCCCACAGGTTCCTGTCCCACGGTCCTGGAAAGTCCCCCAGCAGCATCTCCTTCCTCCCACGGGGGCACTGGGGGGAACTGGGGTGCCCATATGTGCCCTGTGCCCCTGGGAGCCGCCGTCTGTGCCGGGGATGGTGCCCACCTTCACCCTCTGCCTGCTGGGCAGCTCCGCTCTGCTCCTCAGCACCACACCTGGGGCTCAAGGTAAGGCAGAACAGCAGCTCTGCTCCTCTGGGGCCTTCCTCCCACGGCCCTTCCTCTCCCTCACTACTGCTCCTCTCCTCGCTGATCCCTGTGCTTTTCCCTGCGGAGGGAAATGGGAGCCCAGGTGAACCTCGGCATCACGGAGCCTCCTCTGCTGATGGCAGAGACCCTCTGGGGTCATCAGAGCCACAGCTGGCACATCCTCAGAGCCACAGCTGGCACCCCCAGCCCAGGCTGGGCACCCCCAGCCAGCCCCTGGCACAGCCGTGTGCTCCTGGCAGCGCAGATCCCTGGGTGCTGTTGGGTCTGGATCGCTGCCGGGCTTTCCCTGGGTCAGACTGGGCCCTTAGGAGGGGCTTCAGAGGCTGCAGAAAGGCCAGGAAAGGCCAGGAAAGGGTCTTGACCTCACTAGGCGGTTGATATGAAATCCTGGACACCCCGGGTTTGGCAGCTGAGGTTGCAGCGGGTTCCCCCAGGAGCACAGCGGGGTCCTGCAGCCCCAGGGACCCCCACCCCAGCTGCAGCCTCCAGTGCCTCCTACTGCTCATGGACAGCCTCCATCATGGCAGGATGCTCCTCATCGCTCCGGGAGCTGTGCAGGTGAACATTTCCTCTCTCTCCCCTTCCCAGCTGCCCAGTGCCTGTTCCCACGTGTCCGGAATGGGAGGATGTCCCCTGTTCGCTATTACTACAGGACGTGGGACATCGTGACCTTCACCTGCGACCCGGGGCACACCCTGCGCGGCTCCCGCAGCAGCATCTGCGGAGCCGGCTCCAGGTGGAGCCCTCCTCCGCCCGAGTGCAAAAAGGGTGAGTGTGTGGATGTGCGAGTGTCCCAGCGGTGTCTGCAGTGGAAAGCTCCCTCTTGTGTCCTCTCAAATTCAGTGGAAAGGCAGAGCCGGCATGGATCTGTTCTGGCTTCCCTTCTCCAACTAGAGCTGCCAGCTTGGCTGCAGGGAGACAGAAACCGCTCCCGTGGGACGTGGGGATGTCTGTGCCCTGTCTGGGGCTCCGAGAGGGATGGGAAGAAGTTAAGCCCGCGGGATGGCAGGATCTGAATCCTGGGGGGATTTCTGACAGGGCAGATGAGGGGCATTTTCACCTCCATTGTGGAAAGGAAAGTAATCACTTCTCACTGCTCCGGCTGCTTCAGTGTCAGCGTGGATCCAAAACCCGCGGTGTGCCTGCAGTCCTGACGGGACTGTCACCACTGCCAGTAATTTCTTCCAGCTGCAGCTGCACCTTCAGTGAATTAAAGCCTGGATCCAGTAAATAGAACCCAGAGCAGAATTCAGGACATCACCCTGACATTGCCCCAGCAAAGAGCAGACCCACAGGACGCTTCCCTTCCCCCTGCAGAGGTGACATGTCCTCGGCCACCAAGGATCGCCAACGAGCTGCTCAGAGGACAGTCCCCGGACAGCTTTCCCCGGGGAGTGACCGTGTCCTACAGCTGCAAGGAGGGCTTCGAGCTGCTCGGCAATGCGTCCGTCACCTGCACGGACTCCGGGGCCTGGAGCCGGCCCCTGCCCCGCTGTGAAGGTGGGTGGGTGCCTCGCTGCCGGCGTGGGGCGGCAGGAAGGGTGCTGCGTGTCCTGTAGGGTCAGAGCAGGCGGGGTTATGGCAGTGAGGACCGGACAGGGCTCTGTGTGCGCAGGATGCGGCTCTCGCGGCGAAGTTTAAAGGGCGCTGCCGCTGTTCCCACAGCGATCGGCTGTCAGGCACCCGAGGTGCCGAACGGGAAGCTCTACAACCCGCAGAGCACCTACAGAGCTGGAGAGACTCTGCACTTGGACTGTGACGATGGTTATGCAGCAGAGGTCAGCGGCGAGGCTCGCTGCCAGCCCGGGGGCACCTGGGACCCGCCGCTCCTTGTCTGCCAGAGGGGTGAGTGCGGCTGCGGCTCAGGAACAGGGGGTGCGGGCAGGGATTTAACCCATCGCTGCAGCATCACTCTGGCTGCCTCCCCCTTGCTCCCCGTTCTCCCGCTGAGTTAAATTGCCCATCTCCCTCTCGCAGTCCGGCCGTGCCCGATGCCTCCGGAGGTGGCCAATGGCAATCACAATGGCCAGGGAAAGGCGTTTTTTACCGCTGGCATGTCTGTAAGGTACACCTGCAAGCCTGGCTATTACCTGGTTGGAAATGCTGCTGTGTCTTGCAGAGCGTCGGGAAACTGGAGCCAGCCCCTCCCTCGCTGTGAAGGTGAGTCCGGTCTCCTCAGGGGACAAACACAGTGTGGCTCTGGGCACAGGGGACATCCTCACCAAATCCCCTGAGACCTTCAGTGAGAGACTAAATTCCAGCTTAATGAAATATATGGGTTTATAATATGTAAAAATGAGCTGAGATGCACGAATTCAGAGGCAGCACCCTCCTCCCTCTGCTCCAGTCACAGCCTGGCTCCAGCAGATCCATGGATGGTGACAGTGCTGAGACCACTCACGGTCGTGGGGGGGACCTCGCTTTTAAGGAGAGACTAGCTGAGTTTAAATGAATCATTTCAATACTCTTTGTCCAGAAAAATCAAAGGCTGCTGGCAGGATGCAGCTGGCAGGACCTGGGCTTCGAGCCCTCTGTTCTCCCAAAGTCTGACATGCTGGAGGGTGGGGCTGAGCTGGCTCTCCAAAATCACCTCTCCCAACCTCTCATGAGATTTTCCCTTCCCTCTGCAGAGGTGACATGTCCTCGGCCACCA
>VWYI01039951.1:0-57620 GCA_013399455.1 Anthoscopus minutus | reverse complement strand
GCAAAGAGCAGTGTTCTGGGACGATGAAGCCCCAGACTGGGTGGTTACTTGCCAGTAGGAGAAATTTTCCTTGCTTGCTCCCAGCAGCCGGAGCAGCAACAGAGGGCACAGTCCCAGAGGAGGGGAGAAAACAGGCATAACAGCTGAGAGAGAAGGGACAAAGATACTGGGGCCAAAACCACAGATAGTGTGGTGCAATTGTGTGACAGCAAGGTGTCACAAAAGCAGGGGGTGGCATAATGGAGGAAGAGAGCAGTCTGCAGACCTTTTTTCCCAAGCAGGGCTGGTGGTAAGGCTTTCCATGGGCTTAATGGGGGAAGATGTTTCAGCTAGATTGCATAGGATTTACATACAAAGTAAATGGGACTGGTAATCTTCAGCTGGCTCTGTTTAACATTCAAGTCACCAGCACATGCCAGCAGCTGGTCCTTACCAGGTCCCAGAAGCTGGAGAGACCAAGTGGTGCCAAGGACAACGCAGTCCTTTCCACATCTGAGTTGTTACAGCCCAATTCATTGCCACTTGCAATGGATACACAGGCTGCTCCCTTCAGCAGTCAGCTGACTCTCTCAGGTTTTTCAAGAGGAGAAAGACCTGCAACACCTTCCTCTTAAGAAGGTAAACTGTTTGCCTTTGTCACCCTTGTACAGCCTCTAAGGAGCGTTTCTCTTCATCCATCCATCCATCCCCATTCTGGACCAGGTTTCTCTCCTGTAGGTCTTTTCTCATTTTAGATTTTGTAGCCAAGACAGAAATACTGAGTAATAAATGAAGGCAGTCAGCCTCTGTTTTTATGGAACAATGGTTTTTATTTCTTATCTGCAAAACCTTATTTTAATAGCTGTAAGGTTGGATTTGAAGACATTTGGGGGTTCCTTAAATCCACAAAATAGTTCTTCTTATTTATTTCTAGGTGCCCTATTGATGATTTGGAAATTCCCTTCTTTCCAGGGATTCCAAAACTTCATGCCTCATCCTCAAGGAGTATATGATAAGACTCTGCCTGTGCAGAAATTAATCATCCTTATGTTGGACATCAAACAAGGCATTTTGAGGGGAAAACATTACATTTACAAGGACGATCAGGAAACTTTAAAAAAAATTATTAGTTAATGTCAAGCCCACAAAAACAAAGCAAAACATGGAGGTAGAAAACTGCCTGGACCACTTCTGCTGAAGAGTTAGACATCAGAATAGTGATGGAAATGCTGGACTAATGAACCCAGGAGAAGCAAAGTTACTAAATGTTGCATATACCAAGCAGTTCTGTAATGTTTTGCACACTCTTAGATGCTGATTATTCATGTATATCTACATTTACACACATAATTATCTTCACATTCCCCCTTGTCTGAAATATGTAAGACTACTGCTGAACAAATATACCCTCATAGAATAGAATCCTAGAATCATGGAACGATCTGGGTTGGAAGGACCCCTAAAAGACCATATCGTTGCAACCGAGGGCCAGACCAGGCTGCTCAGAGTCCCATCCAGCCTGACTTTGAACACTCCCAGGGATGGGACATCCAGGAGGTCAAGACAACCTCTCACAGTAAAGAATTTCTTCCTAACATCTAATCAAAAGTTACTCTCTCTTGATTTGAAGCTGTTCCCCCTTGCCTGTCTCTGCATGCTCTTGTCAAAAGTCCCTCTCTATGTTTCTTGTAGGGTCCCTTCAGGTAGTGGTAGGCTGCAATTAGGTCCCCCTGCAGCCTACCCTTTTCCAGGCTAAGCATTCCCAATTCCCTCACCCTCTTCTCCTAGGAGAAGTGCTCCATCCGTCTATTCATCCTGTTGGCCCTCCTCTTGCTCCAATAGGTCTGCTGAAGTTATAGAGGAGGAAACTCAGCATTTTCAGTAACTACAATGTAGCAAACAGTGCTCATCTTTACATCTCACTGGTCTCTGCACACCAGACAGTTTGCATTTATGCACATACAGGGATACAGAATTTGCATGCACCTTTAAAAATCCTTCTGATATAGAACTGTGATCTGTGGATCATCACTCCTATCCTCCAATCTACATTAGCCCTTCACATTTTTTAAATGAATAGGGTATTAGGTGGTTCAGGGGCTAAAACCCCAATATTATTCAGGGACATATCTTGTTTTTTTTTCATTCTTTGATATTAACAGCATACATAGAGTCTAAAAACCAGAATTTGTTTTCTGTTTTTTTCTCAAATAGCTGGTCAGCCATGGACCACTATAAAATAGTTCTAAAAGCTGTTCCAGTAAATGGACCAATATTCTTGGAATAAAGATAATCCTGGCCTTTTGTGTCAAATTGGCCAGATGAAAAAATATTTGATTTCATGTATGTAGGCATTAATATCCCACATTTGACACTCCATAGGCCAGCATAAGGTACATACATCTTCACTGTTAAGTGATCTACATCGATAAGTGCATCTACACATACATATACACATATGTTTATATATAAATGTGTATACACACTCACACACACACACACGTACATACAGATATAGTCTACTGTCCACAAAAACCTTGTCACTAAAACATGCACTAGAAACCACCACAACACATCCTTTGGCTGGTTGTGTCATGCTACAGAATGGATGTGACAAGAAAGCCTTATAAAAGGTAGATGAAAACTCCTTTTCCTTTTGAGAAAGGGAAAGCACTTAAGAGTATTTTCCCTGTAGGCAGCAACACAGCAGGCACTAAAATACTTGAACTACTTACTAACTAGTGGATTTCTGTGGAGTTAAATTGGAATATTGCTCATGTTTCCATTTCACTGCCATTCAGACAGACTGAGTGTGTATGCCTTTACCCTCTGATTTTGTACCAGCTATGGCCAGGGAATATGATAACAAAGGGTTTTTTTTCTTTTCCTAAAGATTGTGTCAATCAGCTATCAGGAGATTACACCTTCAGGTCACTATATCACATGCTACTTAGGTTTATTCCAGTCACTAAAGGTTGGGGTTATATGCATACCTGGTTTATGTAAGCAGGTCTAGAAAAGTAGAAGACTGGACTGGATGACAAAAATCCTACCAAAACCATGATGTCAAGGATTTTAGACAACATGCCATCCTCCACTTGAACAGTCTTCTGATTCAGTACTTTACTGAAAATATGGGATTTGAAGCACATGCTTACCTTGAGCATTTGTTAAGGCATTTTTCTATGAGTCAGTCAATAAATGTTCCCTGTTACTTTGTTCATCTACTTACCTTTTTTCCAAGTATTCCTGCAAAATTACAAATTTCTAAGGGTTCTGGCACCAAGAAAAGAAAGTTCTTGCTTTATACAAAAAAGTTTACTCCAGAAACTGGATTGAAGAGAGGTGGGAAAGACTGGCTTTATTGTGACTGTGGCATGTTTAAAGGAAAACTTTTGTGTCTTTCTGTGATGTATCTATTGATGCTGCTTTTGTAAGAATACAGACAGTTATCACAGATAGCTACCCTTCCAAAATGGTAGAGGAGTACCATCTGGGAGGTAGTCTCAGGGCACTCTGAATATTTGAGATATTAATGAGCAAAACATTAATTACAACAAATTACAAGGAAAATGGGGAAGATAAAGTACATTTTTTTTCACTCAGACTTGGAGGATGGAAACAGAACATATGTCAAACAGCAAGGTGACTCATGTGGGAGAATGTTGTATTCAGGTGTTCATACATGGATGCGCAACATCTAAACCATAAACTCATTTTCAAGAAACTAGATTTTGGAAAGGATGAGATTCTTAGCACTAAAGTTGGTCAGTGCTACCTTCCTGTTGCTAAAAAAAAAATGTATCAGATACTCATAAAGAATCCTTGCATCTGAAAGAACAAGAGGCATTGGGAGGATCACGTAGAGATTGCTAAAATCATAGGAATAGCCAGTGGACATCTATTGCTCACACTGTGTTCTACACTAAGGAAAGAAAGGGCCATCAAGTGAAACTGGATGGGGCAGGTTTGAAGCCAATACAATGGTCTCCTGGGGAAATCCATGCCTCAGGATACTGTGAGGATGGTTACTACAGAAACTGAAATACATCTGTTTCAGGAAGCTCCTGAACCACATAGGATTTTAAGGTATTCTGCTTAGTTTCTGTATGCTTTTGTCTTTCTTTCATTGTTAATCTTAACAACTACTGACTTTTTTGTGTGGAGAGTATGTTATGTTGATCAAAAATACCTACAGTTTGGTATCACACCCGTCAAACTGTTCCAGTCAAAACAATTCCAACAACCACAGACCACTGCCACCAATTACAAAAAACTCAAACCCAAGACAAGTAAAAGATCTTGAATAAAACAGGTTATACCAAAACTAATTCCTATGATACTGCAGCCACAGAATACTTCATTTTTCCTCTACAAAATCATTTTTGTTCTTGTTTAGAAATCTTCCTGCAGAATGTGGGAAGTGATATAGAGATTTCTCAGCCCACCAAGCCATAACTGCCTGTGGAGAAACATGCACCTCTACCAATACTTGGGGCAATAAAGAGCTGATAAAGCCCTTTGATCTACTTGCACTGGCAGAAGCATCTGATTTCTCTGCTTTAAAACCAGCTCAGATCTGTGAAGAAAGCACACCATGAAGCAGCACAGAAGCTAAGCACTATTTGATTGACCTCAAAGTGAACATACATGCCTAAAACTGATGTCAGGCTAAGGCTTATGGTACAAGTATCCAAAAGAACATGCTAAGATAAAAGAAAACATCCCCAACTTAACAGACATTCCAACAGGCATCATGTGAACCTTGAGAAGAGTGGCACATCACTGTCGCAGCCACCATCAGTAGTTTCTGCAGTTTCCCATCAAAATCATCCTGCATACCAAGCAAGTGTCCAGCCTGACACAGAGGTTGTGACAATGCAAATGTGGCAATGTTTTCCTGTTGTGACAATGCAAAATAAATGCACTCAAAAATGGTACAAATGAAGGAAAACTAGTCTGTTTCAAAGCAAGGAAAACAGTTACAAAAAAAATGTCATCAAAGAATTACATTAATTTCTTCAGCAAGTGATTATTTTCTCTATTCTGCCCAGTTGGCAGATATTGTTCCCCCTGTATTTAAAACTCACATATATTTAGGGCAGGAAGTGAGAAAAAAAACCAACAAAAACCAAGCAAAATTGGTCCTGATCACTCATTTTTCTGTTGCCATTTCTGGAGACACCCAGAATTTTGGGGGAACACTCTGGGTTCTGTAAAGATATTCACCCTGCAGTTCCCATAATCCCAAGAAACCACTCCTCAGGGAAACTGAAACTTTCACCAGGCTAGTGGTTTAAATGACGATTTTCACTGTGGTGGCTACATGTCTCTCATAAGTGAAATCAAATCTGTATATTTATTTCCTCTTTTGCTGTTCAACAGCAGTGGTTCACAGGAAAGAAAATATTGTGAGAGATAGAAGGCTACTTTCCTTCCTTTTTAAAATTTTTCTCTTTTCTTTCTTCCCCCGCACCCCTCTTTTTTCATTCATGTCAGGTCACCTCTTTATTTTCCTCTTGTGTCTGAAAGCAGGAAACTCTTCTGAGACCAACCATCCCTACCAGTTGCAATGCTACAGCTCTGTGTTGGCAGCACTTTGCAGACTCTACTTCTGAATGTTATCTGCTGTTATGAACAGCAGGCAGCACAAATCACAGCACCAGAAGAGGCAGGATGCAGACTGAAGCAGAGACACGGTTACATCAGAATAAACACACCTCAAAGGATGGTGGCAGGATGCCTGCTCCTTTTGGATCATCAATGCTCACTTTCATTACTTGCTGCCAATTGTCCTCCATGACTGTGCTTGATGAAAATCCTATTGTTGCAGGTATCCATGCAGACTCTGTAACTGCAAGCGGAGGGTTTGTCTGGTCTCCTGTTTCAAGCATTGGGAAAAATATATGTTGTTTCCAGTTATGGGAAAAGACTCTTCCTGCAGCTCCTCTCCTACTGTGCTCCAAGCAGAACCAAGCCTATGTTTGTCTTGAGATCCATTTTTTCTCTGTAATTACACCATCAACAAGACATAAGTGTAAGCTACTGGCTTTACTCCCTTTGGCATTTTCCCGCAAGACCCTCTCTGCCCCAGTTTCCCAAAATCCCATGGCCATCTCACTAAGCTTTGTTTCACTTGAAACATGAGCCAGGAACAACTTCCTTGCAGATGTATACTAGAGTACAGCTTCTGAACCTAAGAGAACTGCACTCTGCTACTATGTAGCATCTAAGAGACTGACACCCTTCTTCACTTGCCGTTCTCCTGTGCAGAAGGCTCATGTCCAAAAACAAAGAATCATTATTTCTATATCCTAGGTGCCTAAGACCTTGGTAGGCCACCTTACTGGACCTCCTCCATACCTAATACCTCCTAATTTACCTAACAGCAAATTGTATGTTGGAATACTCTAGATGGGATGCAGGGATAGCAGAAGTACAGCCCGCTGCTGCAATGATTCTCATTATCTTCCATATACCCACAAACCTTATGATAATGCTGTGTCCATTTCCACTCCTCCAAGCGAGAAGCAGATAGGTTATCAAGAAATAAACAAGAGGAGTTCCCAATTGCACAAGTGCAGCAGATAAATGCAGGTGAAACCCACCCAAAAGCTAAGGGCTGGATCTAGCTCCCTTCCTCATCCCTGCTCTTTCCACAGTTGTATACACAGCAGGAAGCAAAGCTGAGATCCGAGACAAGGTGAACAATTCGTGATCAGGTATGCCCTCCACCTCCTGTCTTGTGAAACTGGTATAAAATGGAGATTACTATTGCAGCGGTTGATTCCCAATTACCCAGAGACCTTGCCACAGCATACAAGAAATGACTTGGCATGCTTGTTTTGGAAACAGAATAAACTTAATTTGCAGAGTCAGAACCGGGTAAGGGAGTAACTAGAAGAGCCTGGAAGTTATGGAAATGCTTTGTTTTTGATACATTGGACAGGCCCCTGATAAAGGTAAGGCATAATTACTTGCAATGAGGTGACCCTCAAGGTGAAGAAATAGCATGTTGTCAGGCAGAAAACCACTGATTTTCACTGCAATTTTGCATCTTTTTTTTCATAGAAGTTAGGGTCAGAGAAGTTACTTGCTTATGCACAAGGCAAGGGTGGTTTGAGAGAGGTGAAGAGATACAGGTCCTGGCAACCTACCTAAATGCTTTCCCAGTAAAGGAACAAGTATTTCTGGTCTGCAGCCCCCTTTTTGATGATTTTTGTCACTTGCATGCAGAATAACAGTTTTTGCAAAATTTATTTGGTCCATTTTATCTAAGAGTTATGCTGCTCTAGCACTATGTCAAAGGATGGGGTGGGTCCCCCTGTGCTGACCTGCTAAAGCAAATAGAGTATCTCTGCTTCCACAGGTGCATTGCCCTCAATACAGTGTTTGAGCAGGAGACCTGAAATAGTGAACTGGTCTGTTTGGGATATCAGGAGATGTTTGTTCAGATGGATCCCTGTAAGACTAACTGCACCTCAGTGCTTCTGCATGATGAACATTTCCTGACTGCCACAAACCCACTGCCAATGTCATAGCTGAGACTATCCAAGTCAAAACTGTCCAGGAGGAGAAGGGATCATCTTTGGTGAAGACAGCAGTTCCCACAATCCTCTAAAGGGCTGAAGCAAAAATTACAGCTGCCCTCTGTGCTTATAATTATAGCTCTCTGGTCACTGAAGGCAACCACCATGATGCACACAGACAATGACTGCTTAATTAAAATCACCATGCATCTCAAACAACAAATAAAAGTATGGCACTGCTCCCAGAACACAAAAACTGATGAACACAGGGAGGAATTTCCTTTTTAAAAATTCCCTCATTAGCAATTTTGAAAGAGCACATAATGGAAAAATGTCTCAATGAGGTGGTAAAGTAAAATTATTTGAGGAGAAAACATGTTTTTTCTAGCATCCCATGGGGAAATATATTTTGGACAAGGAATGTTAAGCAAACTTTACATTCTCATTCACAAAAGTATACAATAGAGAATCTCTTTAGCCTGAGTAGACTATTTGTAGAAAATCAGTTCATTAAATTTTCCTGCTCTTATGTTGCTAACTGGCTTTGGTTTAAATCCATTCTGTTCAATGTCTACCCTTTCACTGTCTGCTGCTGAAAAGCAGAAACCCAGGATTTTGTCTGTGGGCATAATTTAATCACATTTCCACAGCTTCAAGTAAAAGTCTCTTGTTTACCTTTATGCCCCATACACTCCTTAACACCTCTTTATACTACCAACGAGGCTGTGGTAAAGCCTCACTGTAAAGGTGGAAATACCTATACAAAGTTTATCTAGAAATAAAAAAAAAAATCACGAAGATTTTAAAGCATCTGAGCTGAAGCTCATGCTGGTTTCTCTCTAAGCAAATGTCTGGTGAGGATCTCCATGCATCATTCTTCACTTGGTGAGAACTTAGATTAGAATTATCACCACTAGGATTTCAGCAAATTTGTTTTCCCTCTTTATACATTTTAATTGCACATATAAGAGACATGTTCATCTCAAGAAATTAAAACTTCCCCAAGACATAGCACATGAAGTGGGAAGAGAAAATTGGATTTTCTGCAGTGGAAAGGGAACAAACTGGTCTGGCTGGTGAGGACAGAGCAATGGCCAGGATCCACAGGGACAACCAGAGCTAATTCTGGTACTTGAATCATATCCAGCTTTTTGCTTGTTATTTTCAAAGCACTGGTAGAAAAGACCCAAAGGAAGAAATTAATACATAGAGCTAGGCTTTGTATTTTAATCCTTACATTCTGGCTGGATTAGCAAATTGTTTCAGAGTCTCAGTGCCTCACATCAAAATGCTCTCCTCCATTTGGCTTCCTCCCTTTGCCCATGCATGTGGCAGCTAGCCTGCTGGCCCCAAGGCTTTCGGCACCGACCTATGTGGCATCCCACCTGATCTCCTTATGTTGCAGGACTATGCTTGGCAGTTGTACTGTGCAGGGGTCCTCTGCTGCTGAAAAACACTTTTCATTTGTGAGATAAAATTATTAGCTCAAACCCCTTTCTTAAGCTTTTGTCCAATCTAGGTCATTAGCTAAAGATACTTTGATGCTCAGGGATCTGCTAATATACATGGCAGTTGCTGGCATCCTAACTAATTTGAGTCCTAACTTCTACACTCAGTAAGAATGTAGTTCTTGCCTGGTTTTTCAGAGAAAGGAAAGAAGGAGAGAACCTTCCTTATGAGCACAGTGTGATGCAATTCAAAGTCTGAGACTTGCCACCTTCCATCTGCCAGTACACCTTTGAACTGACGATCCTAATGAGACAGCACAGCAGTTCACAAACCACCCTTCTGGTTAAGTTATACTTTCTTCCTGAAGCAGCTGTAGAGGGTTGGGTTCCACTTGCTTTTTGACCAGCTCTGGAGATCTTACACATTTGCAACTTGTGAAGACCCACACAGGTCTAAGAGGGTATGAATGACCCTCTTTGGTTAGGAGGTAACTCCCTGCTGAGTCACAGAGATGGGTGGTGCTGCTGGACATGCCATTTCTGCCTCCTCTCCAGTAACATTACTCCAACAGAGAACACAGACAGACTGTTGACCATAAATGAAGAATTTGATCATGACTGGGATAGTAGATACATGCTTGGTCAGTAGATAGTAGATGGTAGATAGTGCTTGGTCAAAAAGCATGCTGTGATCCAGGTATGCTAAAAATCCTACCCAGCCTCGGCCTTGGCATCTTGCCTTTGTAACACATAAAAGAACTGGCTTCATCTCCAGCCAGCTTACTTCTGGAAATCTTATTTAATCTGACAGGTGTAAGATCACATGCCTCGACACTGAACATTAGCAGTATGTAGGAGGAATTACTGCTATGCCATTCCTTTAGCATCCCAATGCTTTCTGTGTGAATAGGAACAGCTGGGACATTACACTACTTATTGCCTAACAAATTCATCTGCTGGCCTTCTCCCTTTACCGCCAAAGACAAAGACCACCCTGATCCTGGCAGTACAAGGAGACCCTCCATGCAGCTTTTCATCACCACCTGGTAACATCAAGTAAGGAGCAACTGCTAAGCACATGACACCGGTGAAATATGCCTGTTTGCTCCCCGGGAAGGGCACAACACTAAGGTCTTACAGCAAGCTGAGTTTTGCTTGACATTGCATGCGTAGTGCCACTACAGCAAGATCACAGCAAGCCAGCTAGTAGTGACACTATTGACGTTCTTATCCCTGAAATGCTGCTTCCTAGGTATCCTTCCAGTCAAACAAGGATGAATTGACAGAAGTGCTCCAGCCTGTAGACAGAATATAGTGAATTCACAGCCAATCAGGTTGCTCTGTGAAGTGAAAGATGTAGCCTGAAGGGGTGCTACTGATCAGTACAAGTCACTCTATGTGTGCTCTCCACAGTCCTCTGAAAGTCAAAACTGGCTGTCGCCAAGCAGGGTTGGGAAGAGGGAGGCCTGTGTCCCCTTTTTGCTAGCAGATAGCCTACAACAGCTTACAAGCTGGACACATGAAGGTCAGGATGCCATCCAGAGGGACCTGAATAAGCTCAAGAAATAAGCCCATGGGAATCTCACAAGACCACATTAAAAGTGCTGCATGTGGGTCAGGGCGCTCCCAGTATCAATGCAGGCTGGGGGATGAATAGATTGATAGCAGCCCCGTGAGAAGGACTGGGGGGTGCTGGTGGGTGAGAGGCTGGACCCAACCATGAGCACTCCCAGCCCAGAGAGCCAAACGTCCCCTGGGCTGCATCCAAAGCAGGGGAGGGAGGAGATTCTGCTCCACCTGGAACTCCGCATCCAGCTCTGGGGTCCCAGCACAGGAAGTACATGGACCTGTTAGACTGAGTCCAGAGGAGGCCACCAAGATGTTTAGAGGGATGGAGCACCTCTCTTAGAGGAAAAGGCTTGGGATTGCTCAGCCTGGAAAAGAGGAGGCTGCAGGGTGACCCTGAAGGGACCCAACAAGAAACACATAGAGGGACTTCTAACAAGAGCATGTAGAAATTGAACAATGTGAAATGGCTTCAAATAAAAAGGGAGTAACTTTAGATTAGATGTTAGGGAGAAATTCTTTACTGTGAGAGGTTGTCTTGATGTGCTGGATGTCCTGCCCCGGGAGTGTTCAAGGTCAGGCTGGATGTGACTCTGAGCAACCTGGTCTAGTGAAAAATGCCCCTTGAATGGTGGTTGGAATGAGATGGTCTTTAAGGTCCCTTCCAACCCAAGCCATTCTATGACTCTATGATTTAATGACTCCCATGAGCATGAGCGGGGGTAGGATGTGCTGGTAACCATCAGTAATATTACAAGCCCTTTCATAATTCTAGTCTCTGAAGTGGCAAACTGCTAGATTCCACTAGAGGATAAAGTGTTTCATCTGCAGATGGCCACATTTTCTATGTCTGAGTTTGGTGGGAAGAAGAACACCCAACCTCTTGCCACCCTCCAAACAATCCAAACTCAAACTATCTTCCATGTAGCGTTTGCTAGTGAAAACAAAACCTGAATCATCATATTTCCCTGATTAATGTGCTATGTAGGCAAAAAATGCAATTTGTAATTTAGGTTAGTACTAACCTGAAGGAAGAGTCCGAAAAGAAAAAAAAAGGTTTGAGTCTACTTTTGCCAGATGTCATAGAAAGCATCATAGTATCAAGGAGCTCCTTCTGTAGGTATCTCTACACAAAATCTGGCTTGTGATTCTCTGACTTAAATAAGCCTGCTCACCCTCATGGTGAGCAAAGCACTTAAAACCACCATTGTTGGAGCACTTTGGTGAAAAAAAGGAGAAAACGCCAAATGCCAGAATAAAAGGTACACATCATAGAAGGAAAATTTTCAACCAAAGGCTAGGAAACCAGCATCTTTCCACCAGATGCCTCCAGGCCCCAGGTCTGCTCTGTTCTGTACTTTGGTTAGCATGAAAAAAAAGTAAATATACTTTCCTTGTATATTTCTTTCTGCTAAAGCAATTTTACAGAGCCACACAGGCTCCCTTACAGGACCTCTTCCTCCATAACTTGTTAGACCTGGTTGTCATGTCAAGAAAAGGTTATTCATCATAACTCTGCAAAGCATGTAGTTAGTCAGTCATTTGTCTCTAACAGCTATGGAGAAGAGTAACAGGCAGCTGGAACACAACAGAATCTTCTTTGCAACCCACAGAATATATAGTTTTCTTCCCACAATCCACTCCTTTTCTTCAGGAACTTCTACTTCAATGGCATATAGCCAAGAAAGAATCCAGAGGAATTACTTTTATCAATCACACTTTTGCTCTAATATTTCAGGCATGAATCACAGGAAATTCTTCTGGCATAACAACTGGATCCCATGTTCCTTCCCTAGAGCAGAAGCACACTCCATAGCACAACTGGTCATTTAGTTCCAGGTAAGATATTGCCAGGCTTCATCACATTGAAGGCAAAGAAATAAGAGATTGAGGATTCTCTGTTTTTTTTCACAAGTTATTCTTGTATTGGGAAGTTGCAAACTGAAAAGACCTACTGAGGACCATCCTGAAATCTTTTATCATACAGCAGCATGGCCGAAGGCAAATATTCTGGAGTATCAACACTACAGAGAATTGGAGCTATGACTGGCTACATTTTATCTCCTAAAATAGGTAACTTAAATTCTGATTCCTGGAGTCATGATTTCTTTTCTGGTCTGCCTTGAGAGCTGCATGATGCTATGCTGTTCCTTGCATTATAAGATTGTATATTAACAAATATAATATATCCATTAAAAAAATAGCATAATTTCTTCTGAGTCCTTCCTCACTCATTATTATTTTTTAGAAACCAATGTAATTAAACAGGTTGGAGTAAATGATAATCCATAGAGTCTGCTTCCTGCTGTTGGTTTATAACTTCTACTACTTTTAGCACCCTTCTGAGAACTGAAATATGTTTTGATAAAGACAGCATCTTCTAGACAGTGATACAAATAGTGATTCAGCCTATTCATATTAATGTCACAAGAATGACCACATCCAAGACAGTATAAGGCAAAGGTCTCTGAAATGCATGTTTTCTGTTTGTTACCAACAATTTTAATCTGTTTGTGCAAGACAATCTAGGGATCAGGCTAGACTCTCAGGCCACACATATCACACTTTAATCCTGTTGCCAGGATTTATGCCTCAAGTATGTACTTTATTGGAAGAGGTTTGTTTGTTTTCCTGTAACTAGTTGTGGTCAGAGCTGGTTATTCTATAGATCATGCGGCTCACATTCCTTCTGGAAGTCACTTCATGAGCTGCAATTTTCAGTAGCAATCTTAAATAAAAATTTCCATAGGCAAAAAAAGTCCTGGTCAGCTCATCTTTGTAGATGTATATTTTATGTTAAGTATTTTGTGTTTTGAGGGCGTCCAAGTTTTACAAATGGGGGATGATGGAGGACATTAAAGCACTTTCAAGAACAAAAGATTCAGTATAGACAAAAAAGACTGTCAAATACTCTTGGATTACAAACATCTGATTTATGGCTCACATCTCAAAATAATATTTTTTCTCAGTCTATACTTCCTCCTAGTCTTCAGGCAATCCCTTTTCCTAATAAAGTTTACTAAATGAAGAAAAATTACCGTGGGCAAAGACACACTGCCCTTGAAGAGCAGTGTGCGAGAACAGCGAATGAAGAACTCATCAAGACATGTCAGATTTCACAGTATCTGTCAATTTTCCAATGGCCCACACTATAATTCCTTTATTTAAACTAAAATTCCTTTTCAGTATTTATCTCAGTAACATAACTCAGGTCAATGGCTCCTGTGTAGCCTTAAGTTTACCACTTCCTTTTCCTTCCTTCTCCTTTTACCTGAATAAGGCCTTGCCTGTATTTTTTCTTGTTTGCTTGTTTTGTCCCCGGCAGTATGAACAGATCTAATAAACTGCCTAATTTCCTACTGTCATGTGAATGTATATGTATTTATGAACCAATATGCAGATGTCAAAAAAGTCCTTCTGCTAAATTGCAGAACTACTGTCTACCTATACTACACTGTAGTAGCAGCTCTTTTTTCCCTTTTCATATGAGCAGTATTAATCCCTGATAATCTGCTTTAAATGCTGAGAAGAATGATTAACATTCTGCAATAGAAGATAACTGTGCTGTCTTCTGAGTACTCACCTTTGTTTAGAGACCTCTGAACTGAACTAAACACAGCCAAAGAGTGCATCCCTTTTTTGCAAATATGCCTGTACTCACAGTACATAAAATAATAATAAAATATGAACCTCTAAAACGCAAGGATTTTACTTTTTCTATCACATATTTTCATCATGGCCCTACCTTAGCTGAAAAAGCAATGTGTTAGTTTTTTTTGAGGACACTGAACAGGGTTATGGAATTCTTTGTGGGCCACTGTATGGCACTAGCATCCAAAGTACCACTGCCAGCCTACCATCTTTTTTGCCAAAAACAAGACATTGACTTTTAAAAATCAAAACAGTTGAATCAGCAGCCCCTTGGCAGCCTGCAACTTTATGTCTATACTGCCAAAACTGCACAGGTCACAGGAAAAGTGATGTAAACCACTGCAAAATATGTCTTTTCATTGTTTGCCAAAGATGCACAGCAGAAATTTGAGCTGCACAAAATTTTTGTGATCATACTGCTGTACTTGAAAAGTTATTTAAGAAATTGATTAATTCTGCTTAGATGTTGGATGCACTCAACTCCCTCTGCACTGAGTTAGGGGAGCAGGGAATAAATGAAAGTAGCATGTCACTATCTTATTTTGATCCGTGCATTGAAATGGTCTACATACTTCTGCTTTATTAGCGCTTGGATCAAATCCTGTGGAGTTTTTTTGTAACCAAAGATGACATTTGATTGTGGTGAAATTATGCTGGACTAAAGTAAGACAAGCAGCCTCCTGGCTGCCCATGAGTCTCAGTGGCATTGATGGAGGTGCTCACACCAAACCTTCTCACTTGGATTTGAAGAATGAGGTGCTATACTTTAATTTCAGTATTTTGCCTTAGGAAAGGTGCTTGTTGGCTGACTCAGCTTTGTCCTCAGTTTAGAGATAAAATGGGAAATGTGGATTTTCAAATTTGTTTTTTTTACCCTGGAAACACACTGGAGATGCTACAACTGGAACACCTCTTTTTGAGGACCAACAGATAGAAAGAATTTTAAATATGGTGCCTGCAAAGCAGCTACGGATGAGTGGCAAACTTGTTTCAGTATGTCAACAGATATGGGCTTCTACCAAGTGCTTAAAGCTCTGTGAGAAATCCATTATTTCCAATTAAACTGGAGCCAGGAGAGCAACATGCCATCCTTTTGTACTCACTCAACAAGAGTCATTCTTTATTTTCCTTCATATCACAAATAGGGATAGTTGTCTTAGATTTCATATTACCAGAATAGATGCTAAGCTCAGAAAATGCTACATTTCAAACAGATAACCTGTCTTTCAGCAACTGCTTTGTCTATAAAGAGCCAAATGCAGGGGCACACGGAGAAGGCAGGAATGTTGAAAGAGAAGATGGTAAATAGCAGTTAAAGAAGACAAAAGGGCTCTGTTGCAGAGTGCAAATGAAGCACAGCTGGTTTATAGCTGCAGTGTGTTCCCCTAGAAGGTAGGACACTGGGGAAATGCCCTAATGCTTTTGTTACTATTAGGATGGTACAACAGACTGGATGGACTGAATGGTTCTTTCTCTGATGCCCGTAAAAATGATCATAAAAAATCCATTAGTTCCCTGCAGCCTTGTGCGTCCCGAGACAGGCTGTCATGTGTAAGATGGTAGGCAGACTCTGCTGCTCCGCTTTCAAGGGATTAACTGGCAAAAGTCAGAGTTATGCCACAAAATCTGATTTTGAGGACAGACCTCAAGCATTTCAGGCAGGGAATTGAAAGCAAAGATGAGAGTATTAAAGCCTGCTGCAAAGCAAGTTGAAACCATTGACAAGTCAGCTTTTAATGTCGGTAGGCTTGAGCCCACTCTGCCTGTCATTTTCTTAAGCTCATGGTTTCAAACCTGGCTCTATACAATCTTTCATCTCTTCTTTCCTTCCCCTTCCTTTACTTTCCCAGCTGATAAATTAATGCATGAGCCTCCTGAAGACTGCACACCAATTACATCATTATACCTCTCTCCCACTTTTCTTGGCCCACACATTCATGTCAATACCTCTGTTTGTCATTTCCTCCTTCCTCCTTCCTGTGATTATAATTGAAATAAGATGGAATGATGATGAGTTCAAAAGTTTTTAACAAAAAGTACCCTACTGTTTGTCTCCCCCACTTGAGGAAGCTCTTGCACTTTGTTTGAGTTCCTCTCGTCTCCCTGAAGTATCTGGCTGCTGCATGAAACGGGGCCATGGTCTAAAAATTACAGCAAAACCAAATCTGAAAGCAAGCTCCCTGTGTTTGCTTTGTTGTCTGAGATGACAAATGAAAAACAGTAACATTGAACAGTAACTATGCCTCAGACACAAAAGTCATTGCTATTACAGTGGAGGCAGCAGAGTATTTTAAACTTCTGTGTCAGATTGAATGCAGGAGGCTCCTCCTTTGAGCTATTAAGACCTTAGCACTACTCCTTATGTGATACAGCAGTCTCCTAACTAGGATCACATAAGACAAATTCTACCAACTATAAAAAGCTTTTAAAAGTGACTACGAAACCCAAGAATGTACTATTTTCCCACCAGGAGTATATCCTGAGCCACTCTGAGTGTAGATGTCAACAGCTTCTTTGTTGAACTTCTCCCAGAAGACTCAAAGCTGGGAAAAATCAAAAGCACTAACTTCCTCCTTCTGAAGTTTTGCAACAGCCTTTGAAGTTTTGCTATTAGCAGCCTCCTTTTTCAAACTGTTTATTCCAAGGAACATTCACTCCCCACATTAAGGTCAACTAAGGGTTTCCTTAAGGCAGCTGAGCAATTGGCATCTCTGCTGGAAGGGCCCAAACAGAGATGCAACATTGGGATCACTGTCACAGGCATGTGCTGTAGATGTGGCACAAACCCAAAATCTAACTCAGAATGTCGTTGTGCCAAGGGAAGCTCATTATTGACTCCAACGATAAACAATTCCTTTTTGGTAATTTCTAAAAGCAGGATCTCCATCTCTATGCCCTACTAAGCTCACCAGGGAAATAACTAGTGAATCTTCCAACAGGAAGAAGTTACACCTGTGCTAGTAGGTTACATACTTGAAGATAAGCTTGAATGCTTTTTCCTCTGTGCTTTTCACACACTGCTATAGCTGTTTGCGCTGCTTAATATGTCACAGCAGAACTTTGCAGGTAGGCCTTGTGCTTTTCACCACAGCCAGGCTTGAACACTTCCCTGAAAATAGACCTTTTAAACTATATTAATTGATTCCGGAATAACAAAAACCCCAGATTCTTCTTTTTAGTTGCTTCACAAATTAAAACATATAAAGAGATTTCTTTAACTTAATTTCTCTGTGGCTAGGAATTAACAAACACAGAGCTGGAGTCTTCTGCATAAGGAGATGTATAGAAGACCTAAATAGCGTTATTACATGGAGATGTAATGCTGCTCCTGGAGTGAGTCCAGCATTAGGTTACAAAGATGGCGAGAGGATTGGAGCATCTCTCTTACATGGAAATGCAGAGGGAACGAGTCCTCTTCTGCCTGGAGAAGAGACAACAGAGAAGGGACTTAATCACCATCTATAACTATCTGAGGGCAGGATGGGAGCCGGACTCTGCTTAGTGATGTTGAGCAATAAGGGTGAGAGGCAACAGGCAGAAAGCAGAAGTTCCATCTGAGCATGCAGAAGAACTCCTTTACTGTGGAGGTGACTGAGCACTGGAATAGGCTGCCCAGAGAGGTTGTTGAGTCTCCCTCACTGGGAATACTTAAGTATTATCTGGACGCAATCCTGTGCAATTTGCTCTAGTGGACTCTGCTTAAGCAGGGAGGTTGGGTTAGATGACCTCCAGTGGTCCCTTCTATTCTTATTAATTCTCCGATTCTGTGATCAGGGACAGCAATGTGGAATCGGAAAGGCTTGAACTAGACTGGAGGTCAACAGAACAACAGTTTTTACACATATATCTTGCAAAGATGTCTAACATTCATCTGTGCATGAAACACATTGCCCTATACATAATGATAACTGCAAAGCTCTTTCTCCTATTCAGCCTAAGTCCTGCACCTTAAAAATGACAACAAAAGAGTGCAGCTACTGCAAAGACAGGGTATTTTTTTCATCTTCTGTATTAAGCTTCCTGCACTGGTTAAGCTTTGCAAGTAATTTCCAGCAATCAATAAAAAGACAAGTCCGTGGAACACTACCTTCTGTTTTCCAGATGTTTCCAGTCAAATTAACACTTTAATTTGTCAACCTCCTATTCTCTTGTTAAGTTTTGTTATTTGGGGGAGTCCACTTTACATTGGGTAAAAGCAGCCATGGAGAGGGATGGTGGATCCAGTAATCCTTTGGCAATCATTTGAACTCCAGCTTATACGCAGACATACTGATAGCATCTCCACAGAAAAGGGGGGATTCTTTCCTATTTTATAGGAATTCCAACTATAGGATTCTTTCCTATTTTATATCCTTTCCTATATTTAGTTATCTTATAGTTATCAAGTATATAGTCTCCCTCTTTTCAATTTTTTATATAAGAACAAACGTTATCTATCAAAGAGTTAAGTTTTTAAAAGTGAAATTTGTCAGAAGATCTTATAAAAATTTATGCAGTAAATACAAAACATTCCAGATACATTTTGCCTGGAATCTCAGTTCTCACCTTCCAAAGCAAGGATCACTTAAAACCTATGCAAATATAAGCACAGGCACATTTCTGCTTTCCAAAGGACTTCACTGTTGCAGCAATTACTGCTTTCCAGCTGCTTGCAATTGCCTTCTTTGGTCTGCAGCTGTGTATATGCTCTGAGGTGTCTTTTTCTGTGCAGCTTGATTTAAATGGAGGAGATGGGCTTTCCAGTTCATCAACTGTGGAGGCTCTCACAAAATGTTGTCCAGAACATGGCTGTTATCATCTCCTCAGGTCTTCAGCTGGGACTGGAGCACCTGATTATACGTCTACACTCCTACGCACTTCAGTTGCATTTGTGTAAGATGATATAAAAGGAGTACATGACGTATTCTTGAAATTGCTGATCTTAATCCAGTCCTCTTTGTGGGTCTGCTGGACCTACTACTTGTATATGAATTCTTTCACTTTGGTTCAGCTACAAAGATCTTAACCTGCGCTAAGTCTTTCTAATCACTGTTTAGGAAAAAAAATAACTCTTCCACAGTGTAATATGAACAGAGAGAATATGATATTAAATCACTAACTAAGCAATATTGGAGTCTCCTTTACAGCATAAACATATATCACTGCTCAAGGCATGGCTTTCCAATGTACAAAAGGGGCTTGCTCTTTCCATCTCCTCACGGTCCCTTTTGAGTGTTTGCATAGTGTAGTCAACCAATCAAAGTGATTAAGAGAAAATAACAGCTGGCCAGCCAGCAGTTGCCTGCTCCTAGTGTTTTGCAGCAGCCTTCTGACACAAGCTGGAGATCACTGCCTGACACCATGCGTGTCAGCAACTCCAGCAGTAGAGAGGTGTGGGCATACACTGCACAGCTTCTGGCTTGCTAAAATGCAGATGAGATCCCCTAAATATATTTTCTGACATCAATCCCTTGGATATCATAAAATGGCAAGTCTGCTAATTCTTAATGAATACTCCAGACTTAAAATAATTGAGCTTTACTGTTTGAGCTATTAATATTCCAGGCTGATCATATTAAAAATGAAGCAAATTTTATCTTTATTATGGTCTGGGATTCATAAAAGGCTGGATTCTCTTTCCTGCCTGCCATGCTTTTTCAGCAACTGCAGGTTCCTGTATATTGGGAAAGCAAAACTGCATTTGGAAAGGGACAGTTTTGGACCAAAGCCAAAGTCACTGGCATATGAAACATTGTTCACTGTGGGGTTTTTATGCCTTTCTGACCCATCATTGCTCAAAGCTGGCCAGAGTCATGATGAGCAACACCGTCACCAGATCTGATGGATCTCATTCAGCTATGAAATAGTTATATATAGCTAAGGGCTACTTTTAAGGTCTGTTTTAGAGACTGTGTCCCTCTTAGGGGACACCTGCTACAGTAGACCTGCAAAACAAAATGGTCTGTGGGTGATGTGCAGCCTACAAACCCAATTCTCCATTTCCTTATATCGTTCTTGCACAGTAGGACAATTACCTACGTGTCCACTTTATAAAATGGGCTGACAATGAAGGGCTATTAATGACACAGTATGACCTAAGTGGGGGCTACCTTAGGAACTGAAAAATAACATTTTAATTTTTAAGCTATTTCATAAGGCATGTTTGTGTTTCACATCTCATGAACACATTCTGCTCAAATATTAATCAGAAATAGAGAAATTATTTAAAGAGTAAAATAGTTCATCAGATTAAAAATAATGATGAACTTTTACTTTTTAGATGAAGTGTTTCTTCTTTGTTTTTGAAAGGACACTGCAGAGTTTTTGAAATCCTGTGGAGTGAGAGGAATTCTTGTCCTCTTACCATGTCTCATCATCAGGCCACACATTTTAGCTCAAGAATGCATGTAAATTATACAGCCCTTTCCTGCAGCTGCACAGAATAATAAAAGGAGTTGCAAAGGATAATTTATTAATTTTTCCACAGATTCTCAGAAAGCACTGAATTTTTTCCCCCAACCAATTAGAAATTTTTGTCTTCCGTACATTCTTCTTTACAGAAACATCTCAGTTTTCTGACAGATTACTTGGCTGTTTGTGCATTGCTGATATTTTCTTATGGTGGCTTCTAAAACCCAGTCACCCAGCTGTGAATGGCAGTGACTTAACTGGTTCAACACAAAAAGAAACAACACTGAACAGTCAAATTTGCTGAACTGCATGTTACATCCTTTTGTGCCATGAGTCTCTGCTCTTGTGATAGTCCCTCAGGCTTTCCAAGACCTCTGTGCCTGGCACAGATACCTTGGCAAAACTCTGGTACTTGCAGAAGTGCTGTGATGGGGATGACAAAAACCACTATTATTTGCTAACAGGTGGCTAGAAGAAGTTGCTGATTGCAGGAATCCTCAGCCAAGGGTCAGTGCACACTGGTGTCATGGTTTGACATTGGCCAAATGCCAGGCACTCACGAAAACAGTTCACTCACTCTCCTCTGCAACCAGCTGAGCAAAGGAGGGAAAAAAAACCAACAAAAGGATCATGAATTGAGATAAGGACAGGCAGAAAACATTTTAAGGGCAATATAGGCTCAAATTTAAAGGTATAAAGTAAATTTATTATTAACAGAGTCAGAGGAGGAAAATGAGGAGAAAAATAAGCCTTTAAAAAAAAAAAAAAGCCTTTTCCACCAGCCCCTGCCTCCTTCCCACCCACTGCACAGGAAGACAGGATGTAGGGGAGGGGGGGTTGGTCAGTTCATTACCTGAGATCTCTTCACTTAGTTCAGGGAGAGAAGGCTTTTCTTTACTATGCTGTGAGTACCTCCCATGGGCAAAATGGTTTTCTCAGAACTGCTGTGTCATGGATCACTCATTCAATGGGACGCAGATTTTAAGAATAAACGGCACTAACTTGGAACCAAGGGACACTTTTCTCTGTCTCTGGAAACAGGGGCCCTCTCTCTCTCTCTCCAGGTCTCCCACTGGATCACAGCTTTTTTTGGCCTCCACTCAAATTGGAGTGACTATGGACACCTTTCCCATGGGCTTCAAGTGGATTTCTGTGAAGTCCTTGTGGACTTCACGGATTACAGGGGGACAGTTTGTTTCACTATCATCCTCATCAGAGCTTGCAGAGGAATTTTGACTCTGATGTGTGGAGCACCTCCTCCCCCTTCCTTTTCACTGACCTTTGTGCTGTCATGTTGTCTTTCTCCACATGTTCTCATTTCTGTCTCTTTCTCCAACTAAAAGAAAAATTGCTGCTCATAGGTACCATTGTCAACAAGTTCCACCACTTCAAAGATTCTTGCAACATCTCGCAGTGCCAAGAGGCCAATCTCGTCCAGGCTCTGTGCTGAGGAATTGCTCACCATGCTTCTGCCACTGGCCATGTGGCTGCCCCCACCACCATGTGTGTAGCTGTGGCTGCCATGGTGCTGGCACCATTTAACACCTCTCTTCATGCGGGGTGCCGAGAATGAGAAGCTGCTACCACCGCCCCTGCCTTTCTGCCCACAGTGCAGTTGGCTAGAGGTGGCCAAGCAGGCAAGATTCACTGCAGGCTACACCAAAATGGTGGTGGCAGCAGTGCATTGCCACGTGCTGCACTGGGATGGTGCATGCCATCCCTGGAAAAACTGACTGTGAGCTGTTTCGATTTCCTTCTTAAATATGTCATCACAGAGGTGTTACCAACCTCTCTAACTTGGCCAGTGGCATGTCCATCTTCAAAGGCACTGGAGACCGGCTTTGCTGGACACAGTGGAAGCTTCCAGCAGCTTCTCACATCAACCACTTCTATGGCCTTCCCCCTCTACTAAAACCTAGGCTGTGCCCTAATCAGCCGAAGTGGTCAACCTCTTGCACATAGCACAAAGGTTTTTTACTGAAGGAGCAGCCCACTTTGGCTGTGTACTAGTAGCCAGTCAAAGGAAGTGTTCTTAGAGGATTTTTTGGCAATCCTTTGAGTATTCTCAGGGTAAGTGAGCAGTCAGTCACTTTGATTTTGTGTGACAAACAGTTCATATGAATAGTCTAGCCTTTAAGCAAAAGGGCCTTATATTCTGCACAGGAGCTTAAGTGCTGATGCTCACCATTTTCAGTAGGAACAGAGCCATGAGACTTTTGTGGGCCTATAGATGAATGCACACATACAAGGGTGAGCTGGTCTTACTGCCCAGCAGTCCCCAAATGTTGTGAAGCTTGCCTTTCAATACAGTGTGCCAACCATCTTGATGTCACTGATGTAGTGCTACCCAGCTCAGGCAGGGAGTGGAACACTGAGGATAGAAATGCTTACTTTAAGTGTTAGACAACACCTCCCTAACACAGCCCTGTTTGACTTGAGTAATATATTGCCCAACAAAGGAGTCTTAGTCTTTTTGACCATTGACCCTTCAGGCAAAATTCACACCTGGGCACTTCTGCTATACCATCTCCCTCCTTTTTATCTTGGATAAATCAAAATATCACAATTTCTGCCTGTCTCTGTGCCCTGTTACTGTCAAATACTATACTCTACATGACAGCTATGAAACACTGCCTGGTTGGAAGTTTCAAATTTCACCATTCTGCATTACAGCAATGGTCAGAGGACTCTCAAAACCAGAAAACAGAATTGCTCAGTTGCCTCAAAATTTCTTACATACATCACATTGAACTTTTCTAGAGACACCCTAAATGCAATGAAACAAGACTTGAAAGCCCATAGAGCATTTAGGCTAAAAGTTGTTCTGGTTTTAGAAAGGAGAGATGTGATTTTTTAATGGGACATATGAAAACACAACGGTTATTCCTACTACCTTCATCTTCCTTCCTGAATAAGCAGGTCACATGGTATTGTCACAGATGCAAACCTGGAAAACCTTCCTGTGCCAGTTATCTCAATATTCAAACAACATTTTGGCAACAGCTTCTCATGGAGCACAATCACATCTGTTACACCAGGAAAGAGAAAATTCTTCCCACATCACATGTGAAAAGTAGTCACTACTCTGGGTTAGCTGTGTGGATACACAAAGTAATTTGACTTTTGTAGGCAGAAATTAATTCTTAAGTTCTTCTGTACCATTTGCATTTTCTGAATGTGTGAAGAGTGCCACATGCAATGTGGCATCACAGCAGCTATTTTCCAAGTCATAGTGTGAGCAAGAGCATACCTTGTTATGCTAAATAAATACCTGGAGAGAGAAAAGTGCATCTAACCTGTTATGAGATGATAAACTGGAGCAGGGAGCGAAGGGCAGATATATTAGCTTAACAGGGCACTGCTAATTTTTATAATCAAACTTATTGTCACCATTTAGTTGATGTGCAAGAGAAACAATTTTTTTATTTTGCATCTTGAAATTCAGAAATTCAGAATTACTCTAAAGCAACAATTAAGCTAACAATTACTCTCATCTGCACTGCAGTAATACCAAGAAGCCCCAGATGAGGAGACAAAACTCCAGATCCGTTTATATCAGCTATCAGATTTCCACGTGAAAACATACTGCAATCTTTACTTATATATAACCTCCATCACTGCTGCAATTCAGTTGTATTTCATCCTACAAAAGTTACTTTTTAAGGTGTGGTCACTACGAAAGCAGTCTCTTTAGTTAATTGTAGCTGCAGGCTCTCCATCTTAACTTTGAACCTCCTCTCAATTTAGGTTTCAAAGGGTAAGTTTCTGATACTTAACTAAACTTCTTGCTAAAAGCAGATCACATCCCCTGCAGATCTACTAGAGAGTCTTAATTGTCACTGCGGCCTATGCACAGGAGGAATATGAAAACCATTATGGCTAGCCCTCTTTTGCCAACTCTTGTGATCTTGTAGTAAGTGTCACAATATTTCCTATTTTTCTTAAAACCTTAGCTGTATAGTTCTATGACTACATGGGAATCTTAGCTTTCATATTTAAAAAGGAATTTAGGAGTCCTTATGAATGCAGGGAAGAGGTGGAAGTATGATTGAACTGTGGAAAACAATTTAAAAAGTATATAAAATATTGTAATGGGTTTTTTTTTATTATCAGTATTTTAACCAACCGTATCTCCACTTCATTATGGAATCAACATATAACCATATTTTTCCACACAAACCAATAGGAATGAACATCCCGCTTTTACTTCACTGTGATCCTTTTTGTTCCCCTGTCTAGTCGTAATGTTATGATTCCACAGCTCCAGCTGGGCACCTCAGTGTACATTACAGTGTCACAGGCAGATCATTTCCATGAGATGACACTTTACTTTCTAAATTTCTTTGCCATCAGCTCAAGCTGATGTCAGTAACACACTGTCATCAGGAAACAAGGATGATAAACTTAAAGCAATAGAGTTGCCAAGGAAATGACTGAATGCAAGTCAAATCTTAACTCTTGCTCAGATATACAAGATTTTCTTTTTCAAATATCCGTAACATTTTTACAAGTCCTCTGCATCATTTTACAATCTAAAGGTGGAAAAAACACTAGCTCCTACAAAGCTTTCCCTCCCCACTCTTTCCCTATAATTTATAATAGTAAGCTTGCCAAGAATTTCCCTCTGGAATAATTTCCTCTAAAGTGTGACACAAGAAAGATTTATCTGGTAATTGCTATGGATGATTTTTGTATTTTGTAGTTGATGCTTCAAAAACGGGGTAGTCTGAAGAGACTGAATTACCAGAGGTAAAAGGTTTAATGGCAAGTAAGTACATAACCAATATATCTTATTCACCCTCTTCCAAAGGAAAACTGAGAGACAGAGTTTCAAATGCTGATAAGAGAAACAAGAAAGTTAAGTTTTGAGTTAAAGAAAGATTTAGGAAAAGAGCTGCATTTCAGTCTTGGCATTTGCATAGACAGATATCAGAGGACAAGAAAATGAGAGGCTGGGATAGGGTGTAAGGATGGATACATTTATAACTTTCCTTTCCTTTAGGTTTCTAAAACATTTTCTTATAGTGTGGAAACAGATGGGATCTACCCACCAGGAGTTTATGTAGACATGTTCACTACATTTAGAGATATATTATGAAAATATAACCCATCCCATACAGAAATGTAAGGGAATGGGGGCACAAGAGAGTCTGTATTTTCAAGGGTGCATCTTTAATTGAAACCCTTTCCTATTGTATGCTGAATGCTGAATTCTTCTGCAAATCTGGTCAAAAGCTTGCATTCTGCGGAAAAACTGCAATTCAGATTGATCACGGGTGAGTAAAAGAAACATGACAAACAATAAGGATATTAAGAAATGTGCAAATATAGCCATACAGAGGATGGAACAGGAGCTATAGAAGCTCTTCAGATCTCTTATCAAGGGGAAGGAAAAAACCCTTAAAGAAAGTATGGTGCTAAACAATGGATTTTTCCATGGTAAAGTGTATTTTGGCCAATGTACATTGCTACTGGATTTTTTTTGTGCTACATCAGGCAGGGTCCAAATATGACAAGGCTTGAACTATCAAGCAATACTTGGAAAAGATGACTTTACTTGTCTTCATTATGGTCCATTCTAGGCCACACCACTGGACAGCTACAGTGCTTAGTTCAAAGATGTGTCAATGTGAGAAGTAAAGAAAAGCAGAAAAAAATCTGATGAAGTCAGTCTGATAATGAAACAAACACAAGTTCAGTCACATCTGCGAATAGTTAACTCTCTGGTGCTTGGTAATGATTTATCAAGTAGAGGACAAAGATTAAATCTGTATAGATTCATTGAAAAGGGAGAAGGTTTAGAAATACTTTTCCAAACAAACTGTTAAGTATGTCTTGACCCCCATGGAGTATTCAGTGGGAGGGGCAGGAAAAAGGTAGAGGAAAAGAATCCTCTTTTCTGACATAACTTTTGCCAAGTCAAAGTCTGCCATCATGATCTTGTCTGCTGTCCTGGGCTGAACAACTGGCATTCAGAAGAGATGCACATACTAATAAAATATGATTCTTTTACCACAGCTCATTCTGAGGGTGCATCCTTGTTGAGCAGCTAGCTAGTCCTGGTAACTCTTGGTGCTTGAAAACGCTCTCTTCCTACCATGAGGATTGCTAGGAAACTAGTGCCAACACTTTCACCTTTTTGGTTTTCCTCTGTGGATCTTAACAGCCTTAAAACCCTCAAACTTTCCCACCACCTCTCCAAGATCACAGCTTGAAAGTCAGAGGCAAAAATTATCCATTCCACTGCTAAGCTTTTTGAAAATACATGCCATAGTTATGTCATTTGTAAATGACTTGGACAGAACAGTTCTATACAGCTGAAAATATTTCTGCCTATGCTTCTCCTTCCTAAAGTGATTCTTTACTTACAGCCTAAGTGATTTTTTTTCTTTTTAAGCATTACTACTTGCCATGGGGCAGTACCTTTAAATACATCTGTGAACTAAAATATAAAGGGAGAGAAATCAAGCTAGATCCATAGGTGCTGTTGCTGCAAAGATGGAAAGGCAAGTTTCCTAGCTCACGCTACACTGTGAGGGGCAGTTCTTGTTTTGCTTCCCTAGAAATAAAGAAACATGGTATGCAGAGAATCATCGAAATGGTTTGAGTTGGAAGCGACCTTACGGGTGATCTAGCTCCAACCCCTCTGTGCAAGGGCGTCTCTCACTACACCAGGTTGCTCAAAGTGCCATCCAACTTGGCTTTGAACACTTCAGGAATGGCACATCCACCACTTCTCGAGGCAACCTGAGTGGGTGTGTCACCGCCCTCACAGTAAAGAATTTATTCTTTATATCTAATCTAAACCTACCCTCTTTCAGTTTAAAGCTATACTTCTTGTTCTACCACTACATGCCTGGGTAAAAACTCCCTCCCCATCTCTCTTCTGTTAGGTATTGAAAGGTGCTATAAAGTCAGCCTGGATCCTTTTCCAGGCTGACCACCCCCAGTTCTCTCAACCTGTCCTCATGGGAGAGGTGCTTCAGTCTCCCAATCCTCTTCATGGCCTCCCTTGGACTTGATCCAACAATTTCATGTCTTTCTTATGTTCAGGCCTCAGGGCTGAACACAGCACTCCAGATGGGTCTCACCAGAGAGGAGCAGAGAGGCAGAGTCCCTCCCACACCTTGCTGGCTTCACTGCTTTGGATGCAGCCCAGGACACATTTGGCTTCCTGGGCTCTGAGTGCACATTGACAGGTTATGTCCAGCCTCTGACCCATCAGCACCCCCAAGTCCTTCTCCCAGAGACTGCTCTCAATCTCTTCCAAAGGCTGCCCTCTGCCCAGCCTGCACTTGTGCTTGGGACTGCTCCAACACATGTGCAGGTCATAGCCAATGCCGTAAAACACATTCTGTGTGAGGACGTACCAGTTTCTTAACTCCATCCCTTTCTGCAAAGAAACTAACAAAACCTGCCCCTGTGCCCATCAAATTAGACTAGACAAATAATTACAGTGATCAACAAGAGGGAGAAAAGCCACATCAGCAGGCTGGATCAAGGTTTCCTCTTTGCACCAGGCGTCTCTGTAGTAGAGTCACCAGGCGTGTCTGTACTGGAGACACCAGGCAGATGTTTAAGGCAAATTCTGGTCCTCAGACACCTCTGAAAGATCTCTGAAAGTGTGTTACTGGTGTGGCTGCTCGCATGCATGATGGCAGTAAGGAAGAAAGCTGATGTGTTAATTGTTTACACACTCTGTAGTCACAGAATATACATGACACGGCGGAGGAGCAGCAGTGCAGCACATGCAGGAAGATTCAGTCCATTGATGCCAGATAATCAAAAGGCATGAAAGCTCTACAGAACAGGCTTTGCTGAAGGCCTTGCTGGCATGGCCTATGGAGATCTTGGGCACTACAGGATCAGTGCATCCTGCAGAGAAGATAGATCTAAGACAAGATCCCTGTGCCCACATAGGATCATTCAATAGCCTAAACAGAAGCAGGTCAGTGGACTATGTGTTTCAGTGCAGGGTGGGAACCTTTGACCACAGCAGTTAACACAGGCATGGGCAGTGGGGTTCAGTGTGGAGCCTGACACTGGATGAGTGAAAAGAGGGTTCAGCTTTCTGAATGTCTTGGGTAAATTATTTCACCTTTTTGTGCTCATTTCTCATCTTCTCTGCTCTGTGCTCTGTTGGAAGCTGACACTTGGCACACGTCTGCTGTTTTGCTGGCACAGTGGTGTGGAATGGACGTACACTTGAGGTGCAGACCTCAGCTGACACTGCTCTAATGGCAGTAATGAACAGCAGAGATGCATATTCTCCACAGGCAAAAAAGAAAGAAAACTATTCTGAAACTATTCAGGAGGTGTTTAAATGGGGTTTTGTTTGCCTCCCTTGTAGCATCAAGTTTCATCATCTGCTGGAGACAGAATAGTAAAGGCCTAGGAAGCACTTGTGCCTGAAGTTCCATCTTCAAAGCACCATTTAGACTTGATGTGGATGGTTTTCACACTGCTTCTGTGCCACAGTAAGCATCACAACCCACATTTTGTAGGGAAGGATGGGGCCACAAGTTAAGGTGGCATGAAAAAGCCTGTAACTCTGTGACAAACCAAAACTATTAGAGAGGGGAGTTGGATGGGTTTTTTTCACATGAGCAATGCTGTTGCCTCCAATGGCGTGCCTTTTATTTCTTACTAGTAAGTAGAGCTAGCTTCTCTCCTTCATTTTATCTGTGTTTTAAAAGAGAAACTGAAACAAATAAATATTGATTTAGAAGTATTAAGACCATGGATGCAATCAATGTAAAAAGGGTAAGTAAGTCCAAGTTTTCCTATCACTAACTGGGTGCTGTTGTTCAATTTGCCACTTGTGAAACTTATCAGAATGAAGATTTGCTTTGGATTTCTAGCAGATGCAAAAGTCAGATGCACTAAAATTTCACAGTGCCTTTCAGATCCATACAATGGTATTCTGGATGAAGCATTATATAACAACCTACGTTCTGAAAAATGCAGGCTTTGTAAAGTCTCAGGCTGAGCCAAGAGTTACTCAGTACTTTTGACAATATTGCTTGTACTCATCATGTCAGGGAAAAAGTGGGTAAATAACTAGTCCTTGTCAGAACAACAGAAAAAAAATACAGTAACAAGTTTGTGATGGTGGTTGGTTGGAGAAAGATGTCTGAATAAGGACACTAAGGAGAATAATAAATGATTCTATTGCCTCCTTTCAGAAACAAAAGTTTACACTTCATGCTGAGTTTACTGAGTAGGGCTCTGGCACATATTTTTGAGTCAGATGGGGAGCTAATGGATGCCATACATCACAGTACAGTGCAGAGGCAGCTGTGCTCAGCCTTGAGCGAAGCAGAGAACAGTTAGGATGAGCACAAGTTACCAGCTTGTTTCCATTACCTTTGATATCTTTTGCACATCCATTCCAGTAACGTGATTTGTTACAATGAGGACACATTTTGGATACCTAGCAGACCTAAAAGCCAGATGTACATCTTTGTACAGATGTAGATACTTCAGTGTATGACTTTGATATACTCTAAACGATCATAATTATTCTTTTAACGTCTTTTAGCCAAAGAAAATATTTCCAATACTTTGTAGATGAGATACTCTCTATTAACTTTTGGAAGACAATACAATTTGAAAGCTGAATGCCATTTACACTGCGACTTTTTGCAAAGTGATGCTTTTCACAGTAAAAACACCTAAATTCTTGGACCAGCAAAAACCACTGTTACCATTTCTCAGGTAACCAAAAGTGTTTTGTTCAGTTTGTTAAAGTGAGAAGAACTTGTCTGGAAAGACGGAGTTTTTAAGTCACACCCCAATGTGATAATTGTAACACTGTAAAACTCAGGAGGTAATTCCTGCTACAACATGGTAAGATGTAATGTCACCAGCTTTGTCACCTTTACACTCTATTAAATATTGAATATCTGCAATTCTGGATTGCACCTGGAAATATGTAGTGTTTCAGCAATATATACACAAGCAAACCAACAGCTTATTGTTAATGGTTTAAGTGGGGCTTTAGTAAGATTTAAAAAAATGCTTGAAAAGGATAAACAGCTTGAAAAGGTGTTGAGTTTTAGGAATTCTATTTTTTTTTTTTTATCTCAGGGAATTTTCCCTCATGTGTGTTGCTAGGAGACAATAAGAACGGGATACTTGAGACGAAGTTGATTCAGCTCAAGGGAGGGGTGCAGCTGGCTATACTATTTAACCTGGGGTTTTGGAGAGGGCAGAGATACTGCGGGATTTGGACTGGGTAAACAGGTTTGGGTGAAGCCCCTATCTCTCTTGAGCTCTTGGCATTCGCAGGGGAGAGGGGCTGTGGCTGCTGTGGGGAAAATACATCACCACTGTGGGGTTCTTATTAATACCCTACCTCACTAAAACAAGAGACTTTTCACCATATGCTCGGGTGCTTCAGGCTTAAAAACTCCAGGATCCCGAGTCTGCCTTTCCCTGCCCTGAGCCACAGCGGGGCTGCCACTGCCTCGTCCCCACCGCTTCTTTGCCACTGCTCCGAGTTTTCACCACAGTGTGGCCCGCCCGGGGCTTCCAGCTACAGCTGTGCAGTTTGATACATCTGGTCCACCAAACCGGGATTTTTGCTCATTCCTGCTGTCCCAGCTGGCTGCTCCCGAGATCCCAGCGGGGCAGCGGGGCCGCTGCCCCAGGGCTTTGTGAAGCGAGGCCGCTCCCAGCCCCTCCCGGCGGGGCCGCGCTCCATCACCGCGTGCTCCCTCAGCCCGCGCCGCAGCGCCCCCTGCCGGCGCGGGGGAATCAGCGCTGCCCGCCGGGAGCAGCAGCGCCCCCTGCCGGCCATGCCCGGAGCTGCAGCGAGGGCAGCGCCCGCGGCCGGGAAGGGCCCCGGGCCCTGCTGTGCTTGGGGCCAGCGCCGGAGCTGCTGCGTTTGCTTTGCTGCACGGGGCAATGAGGGACTGCTGTGCCTGTCCCCTGCCTGAGAAACCCGGAACAGGTCACAGGGAATGGGCTTACATCTTCCATTCCAAGGGAGGCTCCTGCCTCCCTTAGCCAACACCTGTCTTCCAAACCAAGACAAATGGAGTGCAATATTAACAGCACACCAGCAGTGAAGGCTCTCTCTGATTAGTTTCTTAAATATGACGTGAGCTGTCTTAAAACACAGGAATAGAGAAAGATGAATCTGTAAGGATGTTATGATCTGAGAACACATTGCTTTATCATAATGCATGCTGAAAGGCTTTCTTCCCATACAGATCAAGATGCAGTCACAAAGAAATCTGCCTAAAGTTGAGCTTTCCTAGAGGCCTTTGACAATTTATTTGCCCTACTAATTATGCACTACTTGTTTTCCACTCCCCAAATAGGTCCTAAGGACTGGCTCCAAAGTTTCAGTGCAAAGGTTTCTGCCTGAGCAGAAAAAAGAGATGGTACTATCATTACTATATATTTTTTCTTTATTCCAAACTTCCCTGTCCCCTGCTCCTATTGTAACACTTCTACCAAGAGAAAAACCTGTTGAAAAAGATTGTCCTGAAAAAGCAACTCCTTGCTTTTAAAGCAAGCACATTTAAAGCACGGGAAGCTTATTCCAGCAAAGGTATATCTGTGCCCTTGCATAATAGAGTACACATAAAAATAATAAAAGGAAAGAAGTCAAGTGCAGTGGATAGGCATTATAAGAACGAAGCTGCCAAAACTGGCTTTCTCTTGTACGCAAACAAGAGCACATGATGTTCAAAATCCAGTAATTGTAATTTTTTTTTTCACAAAAAGTTGAACTTTGGATAGTTGTGTTTAGGCACTTTCTAACTGTGCCTCTGTACTGCTGATATAAGCATTTGACAAATGGCAAAGCATGCAGCTCTCAAGGTTACACAAATGAATTCCACTTTCTGTATTCATCCTTATACTTCCTCCTAGAAAGTCTGATTTACATGTCTGATCTGGCATTTTTTGTGATGATAGAGTAGAAATGGTGCGAATATTTATGGAGATTTTATGGGTTTGTTCCTGCTCACCACTGAAACTAGCAGCAAATTTCCTATAAACTTGATTGGAAGCAGACTAGGATCCTGCTGCAGAAGAGAATAGAGACTGGTGGTTCTCCTATAGGAAGAAAGGTAATTTTATGTTCTCAGACATGATCAAGTTATCCAATATATCTGAATTCCAGTGCCTGATTGCTCACACACTTAGCCCATTCAAAATGCAAAGCAAACGAACCCAGCTTCAGATTTCTGCCAGTGCAGTTGGGTTAAATTGCTTTTCTGGGTCTGTAAGAATCCATACATCAGCTGCCAAATCTCAGGGAAAGATTTTGTTTGGCATTGCAAAAAAACTGACTGTCTGCAGAAGAATCGTTTATATGCAGACTAGTTACCACTGATAAGATGTTGAGAAACATCTGAGAACAAGTAAAAATACTGGTGATCCACCCTAGAAGGAATACAGAAGGTTCTTCTACCCTAACATAAGATCAGCTGATATTGGTACTTCTCTACCAGGCCAGACAATTCTGTCTTGCCTCAGCAGTGATTTTCTTCCACTTCAAATCATTCCTGTCTCTCTTGGACTCTTCTCCATTGTGCCCATGGATTTCTTGGAGACTAACACCCAGCATGGGTCTGACCAAAACACTATTCCATGTGCCTAACAAACAACATTCCAGAATACATACCAAGCTTTTATCTGTGTCTGTATACATACATACATATATATGTACATAACCAGATATATACATACACACACACATATATATATATATACACTCACAATGCCTTTTCCATGAGAGAAGAGTCTGCTGAGTAATGTACACAGCATTATACACTATCACTTTTTCTTAAGAACTGCTATACAACAGTTGGTAAGTACTAGGTGATAAGAATCCTTGTTTTGAAGACACCATGTGAAAAAGGCTAGTAATATGCTAGTATAATTTTAAACTCTCTTTTTCACTTCAGTGGCACATGGATGAGCTTGGTCAAACTACTCTCCAATCCATACAAGCATATAAGCATCTTATCACCTTTCCGCCAGTCATCCATGACTGACATTGCCTACAGTCACATCGTTACTGTTACCCACTTCAATGTAAATTGGATTTATTTTACCAATGAGCATGTGTTTTCAAATTAACAGAGACCAAAGACTACTTTTGTTTTCTTGTATGTTTAAGCCAGAATGGTGGCTTGCTCTAAATGTCACAGACCAAAACCTAGCAGAAACTGTAGCTGTAGATACTTGAACCACCAAAATACCACTGTTTGTTTCCTTAGATCTGTGTTTCAGGGCTGCTTTTGTGGGCAGTGAGTTTGCAGGCAGTGTAATCCAGAATTACAGGAGCCAAATCCAGAGGGGAATTTACCCCTGAAGTGCTCTGAAATTTGTGGCAGAGTTGTAAAATTCAACTCCTACCAGCTTTCTCCAGTTCAGCAGGATTTTCCATCTGCTCCTTCTCAGAAGTGGAAAAATCTTTGAACACCTCTTGCTTTCAGAACTATGAATAATTACATTATGTTAAAATCCCAGGAAAAAAAATAAAATGAAAAAAAAAAAAAGAAGTAAAGAGTTGCCATGCCTTATTGAGTCTGGAACAACTCCTCTGGAACACTCTGGAACACTGAATTACTGACAAATGCACAAAGAAGGAGGTCTGTGACACATTAGTCTCACCAAAGTCTTGGATCAGCATCATAAGCAATGTCATACATGATAAGGAAAAGAATACTCATAAAGCAATTATACTATTTTTCCTCAAGAAGCCAGTAAGTTTAAAATCTGATCATCTAAAGCTAAATCATGAAAAGTGTGAACAGGTCTCTATTTCACAGATAAATTTCAGGCATCCTATATAGTCTATATCCTATAGTCTGTACTGTGGTTTAGTCTAAATCTTGTACATTTTGAAACTTCAGCAACAACAACTGTAAATTTAGCATAATGATCCCGTACTTCTCAGTGTTTTGCTGTAAAAGTATTACATTTAGGCTGTTCTTGATTTTATTTTTTAAAAACTAGACGTGTTTTCCCTGTCTGGTTAGAAGTTACTTCCTTAGCGAGAGCAATTTGCTAAGATCTTGGTGATGCTGGGACAAGTTTATGTACATTCCCAATACAGCAGGTATCCCTACCAGAAGGAGCAGTGTTAAAGATGCAGCTTTCAATGCTGAATCAGACTTCTGCCACAGCCTATTTCTCTGACATGCAGCAAGTGCTTGCATATGCTTATATTAATTAAGAACAAATACATGACTAACAACATAGCCTTACTTTTTATGTCAGTGTCGTTAAGGATTCAAAAGAGATAAGAGATTAACCCTCAAATGCCATCTGTGCAGAGCTGCCTGAACTGGACAATACATTCAAGATAGTAATTTTGTACTAAAGCCAGCATATGAGACAATCCAGTCCCCTGTGCTGCAGTTATCGTAAATTTAGTGACACCCTGGATGCCAAATGCTTGATTTATGCTCCAAATGGGAAACAGTTGGATGACTAGGGATCCTTAAAAAACCTGTCATTGTCAGCAGGAGCTTTTCCAAGGACCTGGCACGTGGTAGAACGCAGAGCTGTTCCACGAGAGGTTAACAATGAGGGGTTGTGTACGTGCTTGTATAGTCTTTCCCTCTGGAAAAGGCCAGTCATTCCGCAGCGGCACTCATCTGGTTAATTAATGGCCAGGCTCTCGCACCCGCTCCGAGCTGTCTGAGCCCTGCTCACTCCCTTTGCTGCTGTGCCGTAACGAGATTGCAGCTGGGTGACTGCAGCCAGCGCCTCGGGCTGCTCAGCACTCCCTCCTCCAGCAATAAATTACACGGCAACCTGCCTTGTAATTTCTGTCTGCAATATTCAGCCTCTTCAGAGGGTCTGCTCAGCCGTTACTTCCCCGGGTTACTTCCCTCTACTGCAGTGCCGCTAGCAACTCTGCAAAGGAACATGGCTGAAGCAGAGTAGCTTACAATGACATAGCCACAAAAACCTGGAAAACACCTTTTACTTAGTCCTCTGCTGGTAAAATGAGGGCTGGTGAAATGAGGTCTGTAATTTTTTGGAAATACCTGAACACATCTCTGCTGTCCCAAATCTCCAGTGATTGCCAGTGACTGCTATTATTAGGAACTGCAGAGGGGCTGAGCCCCACCCTGCTGTCGTCTGTGGATACTGACAAATTGTGCAGGCAGCTCAAATTAGAACAGTCTGAGCACTGCCTAAATCAACAACCTGAGCTGTGTGCTGTCTGGAAGGGGCAACAGCTCATAGATGAGGGCAGGTCTGTCTCCTTCCAAAAAGAGCTCTCCAAAGTGCATCGGTTGCTGGCCTTTTTTTGTGCACAGAGAGTGTTTGTTTTTACTGGCGAAGAAAGCTTTACAAGTCTCCAGCATCTAACCTCATTGGAAATCAGCTAAGTAACAAAAAGCATCTGTGTGTCAAGAACTACGCAGGCCTGGTGTGCAATTGCCAAAAGGCCATACCCATTTCATTGCTATCCGACCTGCTGGGTGATATTAATGCTTTCAACCATGTGGCTCTCCCTGATTGGAATTTGCAACAGAAAATGCTTTTCTACTCAAGGAAATTAGAGCCAGAGGCAGGTGCAGCATCCCATTGGTTCCAAGTCCTGCCTGTGAAAGGCATCCTCAGTCCAACCAGTGCCTCACAGCACACACAGGCTCAGCACATGCTCCTGTGCCATTTGAGAGAGGGCAAGGAAATAATTAATAATTTACTAGAGGTACACAGTCCAATACTTTACCAAATACACTTGGCAAATGAACCATCTTGCTGGTGACTGTGCCTTTCAAAACGGATACACTTCGTTCTGTGTAAGTGTACCTGCTTTACAAATACTGTGTAAAACAGTAATTTTTTACCTAATTTTACCTAATTTTACCTCTAATTTTTTACCTAGTTTTCACAGATACTTGGACAGAAATATTTTTTCTTCATATTTCTGCTTCTCTTGCTGTCATCTAAACATTTCTAAAGCAAAAGTACAGATAAAACTTGAGAACGTAATTTTAGTTTTCAGATATTTTAAGCATTTTTGTTTGATTTTTGGCTTAGTATGGGCAAAGGCTGTAACATTTTATACACTGTGCATGACCTCTTAGTGCTTTATATGCTCCAGAAGTAATGGCAAGATACAACTCTGCTTGCATATACTTCTCTGTGTAATGTCTGTCATGAAGCTGACTCACAGTATTGCTGCAGTCCAGGGTAGGGCGGCAGATCTGTGCACAGGGAAAACTCCCTTCATCCTTTACAGCAATGCAAACATAATTTCTCTCCTCTGGCTGATTTGCACTGAGGTTCACAGGATCCTCACAGATTCATGTCACGCTCACAGTGCAGATCTAATTTAGATTTAGCTTGTGCTAACCCCTAGTTTAGTCTGCCAGGTCTTTCTCACCAAAGTACTCTGGAATTATGATAAGGTCTCACTAGCCCTCAAGTCTTTTAGCTCAGAATGTAAAAGGAGGAGAGTGACAGCTACAGAAAGATTTTTTTCTGTTTCAGGTAATTGGATGTTGGGACCACTGAGGAAAGATATGGAAGAGAAATGGTTGTGATTAATCAGAGCCATAAATATGATAAATAAGCTATGATAAATATGATATGATAAATATGGTAAGAGCAAAAGATAATGAGGGGGAAATGGGAATGGGAAAATTGGATTAACTATATAGCAAAATTCAAGTAAGTTTGAATTCAAGTAAGTATTGCAATGGGGGCTTTCTTTAGTGTCAAACCTTCCAGATTTGGCTACTTCAGGAATTTGAAATGTTTGAGTGCACAGGATGGCTGCACTTCCTCAGGACATCTAGCCCATCTTTGCGGTGCTTAAAGCAGAACTATGAGCATGGCAAACAGATAAAAAACTTCTCTGCCAGCCTCTAATAATTTGCAACTCAAAAACTGCTTCTAATGAGAAAGTCCTTTATGGATTCCACTTCCATGAACACGCCTAGTTTGCTCTCAAGCCCAAGAGCACTCTTCAGCATCCAGTGGGTCTGGGAGAATTGGGCTCTACAGCTCAACAACTCACTACAGGGAGAACATTTCTTTGTGTTTGTTTTGTCCACAATTGTTACCTTCCTTCGATACCTAATAATCCTTTTGCCAAAACATGTAAGTAGTATTTACTTGTCCTCTTTCTTCACGATACTTACTCCTTCTGCAGATTCTTCTCACTCACTATTTTCCAAGCAGAAAAATCAGAGCTGGCTTGTTTTTTCAATATCTTGCTGCATTTTTATTCTTCCTTGCAGTCTTTAGGTGTGAACATAACTGGATTAAGATGAATTTGATCCCATGCTTAGCTTAAAAGACAAAAGCATTACTTCCTAATTGAAGACATTGAAAACTAGTGTATTAAGCTATCACAGCAATAGCAAACTGTTGATTAAATCAATTTGCTGCATCTTTCCAGGTGATTCTCAAAACCTAATTTCTCACATTCTAATTTTCGTGACAATGATCTCTGGAAGGACTCAGGAAAACTGTGGAGCAGTGTTAGAGTAAAATGTTATAGTAAAATGATATGATGTACCAGTCATGGGTTTTCATTTTGTGGAGTAACAGCTATTGGGGAGGGAGAGTGGGAAGAGAAAGAAGGGATACTCTCTTCTGTCAATAAATTTTCTGAAATCTATGGACACCACATGATGACAACCATAGTTGCTGGTAAGCTAAGCTTTCTGTTTTTCTGGACAGCACTGCAGTTGTTGAGTGTCTAGCCCAGAAATACAGAATGCTTAGCTTACCAGCAACTGTGATACTGAAACTATACTGGCACTGCTTTTCTAAAAGATTTTATTACTATTGTAATTTTATTAGAATTCTCAAACACCTATTGAGAAATCAGTGTAGTGCTATATGTAAACATGAAGGCACATAGCTCCCATTCAGGAGGGCTCTAAAATCTTACCTGGTGCAGGTTTAGCTGGTATGAAACTAATCTCCTGTGCAGGACAAGGATCCCTCTCCTTGCCCCTGTTGAATTACCTCCCACACTAGCTCTTGCTCCTTCTCAAAAGCAGCACTGGTTGGACAGCAGAGCCCTCTTCTAGGGTGCTAGCCCCATACTGCCTTAAATCTGGATGCACAAACCCATACTGGCCTCTCTTAATGACAGCTCTACACAGGTGTGAAATACTTCTTTAAATGGAAAATCCAGTTTACCAAATAATCCAACTTGCTTTCTTTATGTAGCATATCCAACTCCTCCACCACTCATTATGTTGCCCGCACACAAGCAATTTCTATTTACGTCAAATTACAACTAGGGAACACCTTCAAATGTTGAAAAGCTGCTTCCTGTAAGTTCTCCCCTGCCTTTGCTCTCAAGGAACAGCAGTCTCCCCTACAAATAGCAACTTTTTGAGACCTGTCAGAAAGCCAGTCCTTAATCCATGTAAGGCAGACCACATGGATACAGTAGGGGACTATTTTTACACATCACTGTCCTGCCATAGTAGGTCAATCCCCTGATGACATCTAAGTAACATTAGATTCAGCTCAACAAATTCATGATCTCATAGAAAAGGCAAGAATGGTTATTTGACAGGAGGTACCTTTGGTGTGGCTAATTAAATATCAGTAATACTTTAATTGGGTTACTGGTTCTCTGAGCTAGGCAGCTGTAAATGAGGGACCATCACTGCTGTTGTTTTCCTCTGCTGAGGAATCAGTATAGTAGCTCCCCACTTGAATCTCTGTCCTGGACATCTCTTGATCCTGGAAACCTCCTCCATCCCCTGTGCTGGTTGTTGGTTTAGCTGACAATTTCTCCTTGGTACTGCCCCTAAATGATTGCATTTAATTCACCTGATGTATGGATAACACATGTTTACTGCATCATATGTGCATTTGTATCCCAGATGCACCAAGTGATACTCAACACCCCACTTCCCACCTTTGTGATTGCTAGATACAGGACAGAAAATAATTAGGTTTTGTAAATGCTGTAAAATGTAAATTTTGTGTTTAGATCGCTATCTTGTGGGGTTCTCTGCAGTCACAGAGGAGGGGCCCTGTAGCAAATTTTGGGGCCACACATGGTATTTATCCAAAATAAGATAAGTCAGCTCACCTGTCCCAGGCCACTGAGTTGGGGACTACTTACATTCCCAACTTCTGAGCAACTTGCAGCAAGCGTATTTTTTTAAGCCACAAAAATGCTTCCTTTTTCACCCAAAATTTCACCTACCAATCCCCTTCAGGAAACAAGCAGATGTGAACACTGAAGTGCTCTATACAGGAACAAGCTCAGAGAGAAGATGGCTTCAGAATTCCTCTTTTAACCTCTTGTGTGCCTGCTGCAGGCATCTTCCTATAGCATTAAGAGTGGTCACCACTCAGCTCCATTGCTGGTAGGACAGCAGATGGATGCTGTGGTGATTCAGGCTCAGGCAGATTTTAAGAGCAGTGTGTCATGGCAGAAAAACATACCAGTATCTGTCTGTAGCACACATGACATCCAAATTGGAAGATGTGGTGTGACCTCTGCTCAAGCAGGGATCAGAAAACCAATTGCTCCTAGTCATCACAGAACCTCTCCAGGACACAGTTTATGTTTTCCTCCCAAGCAGAGAGAATTCAGTTCCCCTTTTTAGTAGATGTCTCACATCTTCCTGCTTCTCAAACCAGATCTGCATAGTGCTCTGAGTCTTTCTATAGTCAGTGCGTGAATTTTAGGGACTTCAGAAAGAACTGAAAATCACAGCTTAAGCATTTCCATGACATTAAAACATACACATTTGAAGCTTCTCTGGTTTTGGAATCACAAATTCTATTTTAAAGATGTATTTAGATATTTCTTGCCCTGGTAAACCATGGCATCCAAGTACAGCTCAATCTTGCATGCATCCCTAACACCTCTCTAAGACAAGGGCAAAATCTATAATTCACAGTTTACAGACAGACATGAATGCACAGAAAGGCTATGTATTTGCTGCAGACAAAACAAGTGGCTAACTCACATTCACTGAGGTTCAGAATAATGTCCTAACAGTAGACTCCTTCTTTTCTGTGACACTTGCCTCCATGGCAGAGAAGCATATATTAACACCCTGATAAGTCAAGGTAACAAAGTATAAAATGAAATGCTTCAAAACCAGTCAGCTTTCTGGTGTTAAAGTTAATTTCTGTTTTTGGATTTATTTTCTTTACATATTCAGTGATACACACTTAACATTTACTCTGCAAATTTCCCAGTAAACTCATTTACCATGGTGATTACAGAAGCAAATGTGCAGAGAACCCGATGGTGAGTGGATCTCTTTCTGCAAGTCTAGCATTCAACCAGTGTGATTGCAGAATGCTGGGGTAAGCTTCTGCTCATCTCAGAGGGATACTGCAGTGTGTTCAAACAGATGAAACACCAAGCTGAACTGAAATGCTATTTCTTTCTTCTTCTGAGAAAGGCCATACAGCATTTGAGAACTGACCTTATTTTAGCCAGCCAGTGGTGGGAGGGAAATGCCTAACTTGTGTCATGTCACTCATTCTAATGGAGCAAAGCTTACACTTCAATTTCTCTGCATTCTGACAAACATTTGCAGCAGCCCAAGCACAGAATAGTCAACTAACGAGCTCATATGGAAAACCTGTTGCTTTGCAGAGTGCTAAGCAAACAAGTAGGTTCATGGATCCACACTAACGCTTAAAGTAAGTCTAACTATTTTTTATGCTGAAGTAAAATTCTTTCAATCTAATTAACTGCATACATTACTATATTTTATGAACTCCCAGAAACAGAAACCATAAAGGAAATATATATAGAAAGTGGAGGTCCAGACTCTCAAGGCCTTCTATTATGCCAGCATAAACATTCTGTAAAATTTGCAATATAGCAGGTGATAATAATAAATCCATAATGGCCTCATTGGTGTGAGATGCAGGGCATTTAGAACCAGAGCACTTGATCGGGTTTGGTGAAAGGTTTCAGGACATCATGTGGAAATGAGTGTTGTCTGGTGTTCTGTTATATAGCAGTTGAAAGAAAAATGAGTAATGTAAATCTTTAACTTTTTTTTTTTTTAATGTGGAGACAGAAGTCAGAGCTATGCACTGCAGCACAGCACAGAGCAGCTCTGCAGTACAGTTCTGCCATAATGGAGTCCCAAATCACCAGCAGTGGTGAGATTTGCTCCTGGGGGTACATTCCTGGTGTTTCCACTGGAGATAGGGCAATGCCTATGTTGATAGTAAACTGAGAGCCAGTTTGAAAAAACATTTTCCACTGCGTGAAAATTAAATGGTTATAAGTTCTTCCCTCCCCACATCAAATGATATAATTTGATCTTTTACAGCTAATATTTTAGAGAGAAAAATCCCTAATCTATTTATTTTAAACCTGGTTATTTAAAATTTCCATAGACTTATCAGCAGAGTAGTGGACTTAAGAAAAATATCTTAGAACAACAGCAGCAGCAGAAGCAGCAGCAGCCATTCCTATTACACTACAAAAGAAATCTGTAACCTGTGCCAGCTACGGAAAAATGTAGGATCTGTTGATCACTGTGGGAACTGGGGAAGATAACTTAAATCTATGTGGACTCTGCCATCTTCTGTTTTCCTTCAGACCTCCAGGTGTGTGGTCCTCGGTACGGACCGTGCCATCCATCTGGGACTGGCACAGCTGCATCAACATCTCAGCCATGGGGAAGAAGTGCTGGGTGTCACTTAACAAGGGCAGGCTGTGTGGGGCTATCCAACTGGCAGTGCCCAAAGAAACACAAGCCTTTTGACAGGGTGCCTGTGACATGCTAGAAGATGAGCTGGCAGTTTCTGCATGCCAGGATGATGGTGGATCCTAAACACCCAGGCCCCTTCCTCACCAGGTGTCACTACCCACGTTCCTCTGAGGTCTGCAACAGCTGAGATCATGGCTCAATCCAAGTACTCTACTAAATTAGAAAACAAAAGTTATAACTAAAATTTGGCTCAGTCCTGCCTAGATTTTATCCCTGGTGTAATCCAGCTCAGCAGGAATTTTTTCTGAAATCATGTGCTCAGCTATGGAGCTGAGATGACAGTTTAACTAGCAGATCAAACAATTACACAATTTTGATAATGCAGTGTGTGTCCTTGATTGTCTTAAAATTAACAATATCAGAATCAGAATTATTTTCTCCACTAAAAGCCATCCTGCAGATGATTTTGCTTGACTTCTTCATTAGCTGAGCAAAACCTTCAACTGTGAAAAAATATATATTCAGCAGAGTACTGATTTTCTCCTGCCATCTCCTCTCCTCCCCATTTATTCCTTCTTTTCTTCTCTATCATCAATCTTTTAAGCATGCCTCTGTGCATTCACATTTTTCTTTCTGCACGTGTCAGCTCAACGCTCTTCCTCAGAGCCCTTTCTCCACCAAATCCCGCAAAGCAGACTTTAACCGCTCATTTCCCAAACTGGGAATTCCACACACAACTTTGCACAATCCAGGCTCTACGGCTCTTCCCAGCCACTGTGCTGGAATCCCCCCTTCCCTCCAACAACCCACGGCTAAGAACAAAAGAGCAAGTAAAAGGAAACTGACTTACTGCTATGGCTTGGAGCCTTTCCTTGTGCAACTCTGCTTCCGCCATCCCGGAGAGAAGGACACGGGAGGAGAGAGAGGGAGACTGGTGGATGGGAGGGAGAAACAAAAAGGCAAACAAAACCGAAACGGAGCGTACACTGCAGTCACCGGGGGGAAACTAGAGTAATTGCAAAGAAAGCCGAGCTCCAGTGTAGCAGTCGGCCACTTTTGGAGGCACTGCAGGCTGCCTCACGGTACGATCATTTTAGTTACTGGACTAGTGCCTGCCTGGCTGCCTGTCTCCCAGCTGTATTGCTAACTGCATTTCAGTGCTGCTTCTGTGTGCTGGTGCTGTCACACAAACCATGTAGGCACTCTTCAAGCAGCTGAGTAGAGGGATACATCGCGTGGCTATAATTTTTTGCGTTGACGTTGAGCTCATTTGCTCCTCCTATGGGGTGCTGGGTCACGACAGGAGCTCGACATCAGCAGCGTGCACAGTAATACAAACCTGCCTGACTGCAGCAGAGGAGGCAGACAGCTGTGCCACAGCATGTCCTTAGCGAGCAGCACAGCGCGCAGGGAAGGACGGTGGCACATGGCGCAGGAAGGGAGCTGCGGCAGATAGGCAGGCGGCGGCTGCAGCCCCAGCTGAAACAGGTTTGGCTAAGGGAAAGGACAGGCCTGCCAGGAGGAGGGAGAGCACGGACACTGGGAGAACTGCACAGACACTTGTGAGTGCAGGGGTAACATGGCATGCTGCAAAAGGCTGCTCCTGCAGGGCAGCTCTTAACAGAAGTGAGGGAGAGCATCTGAATGGGGAAGAAGTAAGGTGTCCACATCCTGCATCCATTGCATGTATTAACATCAGACATTCAAAGTGATAAAGCTGTGTGTAGAAACAGTCTTGCTGAAGAATCCAGTATTATAAATAGAGGAGAAGGAGGCAGGTGAGGAAGTGAGGGAACACCTGAGCCAGTATCACAAGGGCCCCCATTATTTCAAGCTTGGCTTTGGTTTTGCATGCAAACTCCTCACACTTTTATTTTTACTTGTAGGATAGTCTGTCTGCTTCCTTTACTCAAAGACAGCAATGAAGCCCCCCCACTCCCTCCCAGTCCTACCCCATGGGGTGCTGCTGCACCCCAGTGGAGGGATGTCTCTGAGCCAGAGCAGCCACCGTACCAGATGGTGAGTGGAGGCTGACCATGACATTATGGGGCTGTCCTGCCATGAGCATTATATGCTGCAGAATGCACTTCTGCATGTCTCCTGCCTTGCAGAAGTGCATTTTGCAGCATATAATTATGATGTGATAACCTCTTGCTGCTAAGACAGGGAAACACCATTATCTTGAAGGAAGCAATCTGAAAGTCACCTTATTTCCCATGTGTCTGTGCTTTCAAAGGCCACCTAGCCTGGCATTTTAGTTTTCCATAACCCAGTCTCCTTACTCAGACATTCTCCACCTCTGTTCAGTTCCAGGAGATGCTATCTCCTGTAGGCTGTTTTTCAAGGCAGCTGCTTTGTCAGGTGTTTTCACCTCCTGGTCCCATTTTCCTTACTGGTGCGGAGTCTCCTTGTCTTGTGACAGCATGTCAAAGTGACTTCTTGCTTAGATTTATCTCTGTGAAAGAAGTCCTTTGTCATCTAAAAACTCACAGAATGTTATGTAATTCCAGTAGTCACTGTGGCCAAAAGGCAAAGTTTTATTGCCATATCCCAAGTGAGGCAGTTTGAGTAAGTGAGTGATATGGGGATTACATGGGAAATGCAACAATTGCAGCTACATAGTGGGACACTTCTTTCCATCTCCCAGTTTTAAGTAAATTATTGAATAGCAGCTGCCCTCTAGCCTGTTTGGTCTCCTCCTCTTGTTGTTCTTCAAAATCTCTCCTTTTTATTTTCCATTACCGTGTAAAGGTCCATGCATTGCTACATGTATTACTACAGCTGGTTTTGAAATATCCTGTCACACAGCATCCAGACATCTCTACTCCCACATGTGCTCTGCTACTATGGGCAACTGCTACTAAGGCTTGATAGCTATGCGATTAACTCCCTTCAATACCCTTCTCATGTTTTGCTGTTAAGCCTTGCCCAGGGGAAGAATTCTGCTACAGGCTATATCCAGCAAACACAAGGGTTATGCCCCAGTGCTTAGTGAAGCTGTAATGGGCAACCTATGCATGCCACAACCTGTAGTCACATTACATGTTGCCAAAGTTGTGTGCAATATGCATCACTTTAGGCCATCCACCCTTCCTTTCTGTGTGACATCCACTCAGAAAGACATTTAAGCATATATTTAAGTGCCTTCCAAACAGTCATATATAAAACCAGATGTATCTCAATTATGGTACAGAACTGGACACTCTATTTCCCTCTCCCCAGCCCACTTTGTTTATCCTCTCTCCAATTTAACTGCAATGCTTGTTGCCAGCTGGAGATAAGCAGGGTGCATCCCTAGTGAGTGTTGCAGCATGCCTGGTCCTAATTAAACATGCTGCAGGGCTGTGCACCCCTCTAGTTAATTTGCCAAGGAAACAGATCAGCTCTGATGACTCTTTGTGACTGTACAGGAATGATAGAGGTTGCATCTGCAACTGCAACAGAGCATTTTATTGCTCTTAATTTGCAGTGAGGAAAGGCTGGAAGTCATGCAATAGTAATACCCACTAGTTTCTCTACATGTAGCTCTACATTTTTCTACATATAGCTTTCTCTCCTATAGCTTGACACCTGTGATACAATGAGGCTGATATCTTTTACAGAGGCAATTCACAGATCACACCCAGATGAAATTACTTCTGTGAGTTGACTTACTACACCATGATGGAGTCTGCAGAGGACAGTCCCTATATGACATTTAGTTAGTGAAAGTATTTTAAATGAAACAAAACAAAAAATCCACTCTGTCCATCTTTAAACATATTTTTCATCTTTATTCATCAAGATTTTGTTTCCAGAATGTTTTGCTAGGTTGTTAAGGGGCTTGGGTTTAAAAGTTAAGAAATTTTGTTAAATTCTATAGAATATTTTTTTCTTACTTTTAGGGTAGGATACCAGGATGTTATTTCCAAATTTTGAAGACACTAGTAAAACAAGAGAGAATGCAGTGTGTAGGGAGGAGCAAGGAGATTCTAGAAGAGTAGGTAAGAGCAGGTTTAATATACTTTGTTCAGTAGCTAAAAATGGAAAGAAAGAAAAAATGTCCCTTTTATTTCTTCAAATGTCAATTCAGAAGCTGTTATTTTCACAGGAATTTTTTAAAAAGCAAGAGCTGCTAAATCCTAATAATGTGTGAATTGCCTCTCATCTCTATGCAAAACAAATTTTATTTTCATTTTTTCGGAAAAGAGTGTAGGAAACAATCTATAGAACCTATTCAGTGCTGGAGAAGATCCTGAAAGCACTCTGAGCTATGTGTAGCCTGAACTTTAAATGAGACAGCTTGGTTATGTAGTGAAAATCAGGTTCTTGTCCTAGGCATGAAGCTTAAAAGGATTAGGAAAAGTTCTAGTTTAAGTCACCTGTGTTTGGTTTTGGTCAGTCCAACCAGGTTGGTTTTTTGCCATTACACTGAATACTATAAGAACCCTTCTGCATGATGCCAGGGATCTTGTCCTTAGGAAGCCTTTGGCTTCCCATCCTCCTGGCTGTTGGTAGACTGATTTAGTCTAAGAAACCAGAGTTTGTCCTGAAGACTGCATAAGAAAGGCATGTCCATACATGTGGCAGTCAGGATTAGCGCCTCAGTTATTGCAAATGCATCGACGTATTCCTACTGGTTACTGGTTGGATCCTGGCAGTGGCTGACAGGAAAACACTGAGAACAGAGGGAAAACAGGCTTCACATTTGCATTTCAGATTTTTTAAGAGGAGATACTTCTGGCTCTTAAAATTACCACATGCCAACATGTTGCGTTGTGCTGCACTAACACTACTCTGGCATCCTCGATATTATCAAGCATCCATGCCTACAGCATGTTTGAACCATTTTTCTTCTAAGTCGAAATTCTGAAGTTTGGTTAATCTTTCTTTGCCTTCCTTAACAGAGTTTGGCTATATTAAAATAATTCAGGAATGAATAGGTCATCTAAACTTTTAGATACCTGAGCTCATCACCCATGCTTGTTTTTTTACTTCCTCAAACACCATGCCTTACACTACATACCCTTAAAAATTTCTGGCAGCATCACCATCTGAAATTTCCAGGAGAGACTACTCCATCTGCAGTTTTAATTGCAGCACTCTGCCTCACCACACAAAAGCCTCTACCTGTCCTTCTCTCACCTGTACCCAGACAGCTTCTGGGGGCATGGAGTGCCCATGGGTTGTGCTTGGCCTCTTGCAACTCACAGTTGTGAGCTGCAGAGACCCTCATCCCAGTGAGACATAACTCCAGGACAGTTGTCTTCTTCCTGCCGGGACACATTAGCCCAATAAGTGGTGGCTGTGTGATGGGAACTGTTGTCCAGGCCCTTCACACCAACTCAGTGTGGCTGATGGAGAGAGGTGCCCAATACGTTGTCACTCATGACCTGCATTGGTGAAAGTGAGAAGCTGAACGCCCAAATACATATTCTCACCCTTCTGTGGAGTAGCAGATGCTACCACCAGTAGACTTTCTTCATTCCTGATTTCCCCTTGCATGGGTTTTCATGGGCACAGCCCCCAGGCAGTGTGGGCTGGTGGGGAAAACCAGTCTGTACAAGAGGACAAGCAGAGGCTTGGAAATCTCCTCTCCCTCACAGCACTTTGCATCTAGAAAATGCAGGTGGTGAAACTATAAGTTACATGGCTGAAGTTGAACAAAGGAGCAGTGGCAGGGTTCAACCTATACCTCTGAGTCCAAATGAAATGATGTATTTTTAGAAAGTATGCCTTTTCTGGTCCTCTGACCTGACAAAAACTGGAAACCTTCCACACAGAAATCATCTGGCCTTTTGGCCTCCACTTCAGAGAGTACCAGAGTCACAAAGAAGGGACCAAAATAACTGTCTGCTTTCTGGACATATGCTGGAAGTTTGATATGAATTTTGGATCAGTCTACACTACATTCAAATTAGTACATCTGACTTATTGTCTAAGGAATTCATTAAGCTCTTCACAGCCTGATGCAGCCAACAAAGTGCCAAGCCTTTGCCTTGAACACAGGTATGTATGTGAAGATCCTGCATTGCATATGTTAAAGTGATTTCTTATAAGCATCATTAAGGCTGTTCCTTTCCTGTGATCACACTTCCAGTGTTACAGTCATAGACACATAAGCACACTGTCATGTCCATTTTATGGGAAAGGTATCCCCCACTGGTTCTTGCTCATGGTCAGTCACAGCAAGAAGGAATTATTCCCTCCAGTGCTTTTCCATGACTAGTAATAGAGATAGCAGATGCTGAAAAAAGCTTAATTTAGAATTCCTTAGGAAGATGCAAATTCCACTGACTTCCTATTTGTGTCACTATAATGGTGTTATTTTGTACTTTAACACTGTAAAGTACAAACTGGAGAACTGTTCTATGTTTTATTGAATACCACATACAAGCCTCACCCAAGATGACATTACCATTAAACTGGTATTATCTCCGGAGTGCATCTAATTAATAATCATCTTAATATTTTGTACCTCTAATGTACAAAGGCCTTGTTTGGCAAGTAGCATTCAGAAGAGATATTGTTCATTAAACCTACTAGTCAGAAGTTCCCAGGATGAAATTTAAGGCTGATTTACAAAGCAGTCTTAATGGTTGACATTGTCTTCTACAGATTTTTTGTGAAAAATTATTCTTAACCCTCTAGACTGTTTTGAAATTCCCTGTCAATATGTCTACATTTTAAGCTTCTGTATGTATTCCAATCTTGAAATCTGGAAAAGAATACAAGACATAATTGTTTCAAAGCTAAGCAGTCACCCGCCCTTTTAAATAAAGATATTTGGGAAGAGGCTGAATGTTTTAAGTTTGAAAACTTACAGTTATGTCTTTATTTAGTACTTAAGCAGGCTTTTCATTTTTCTCCAATCTTCTCTGGTTTATGCCTCCTTTACCAGAGAAAAATGTGTGGAGCAAGGCTGCAAGTATCCTCAACTTCACGATAAATTTGAGCCTCTCTCCAAAGAACTAAAGTGTTCTCCTGTAGTTAGGTAAATTACTGCTAGGTGTGTCAGGAATGAAAATAAAAAGGCTGGAACTGTTTTATAGAGGGCATGTAAGAGGCATGAGAGAGCCTGTTATAGCGCAGTGCTCTATGTATTTGTTCACCATGCATTAAAATAACAGTAACCGTGTAGCAGGGCCATCTGCACAAATGAAGAAGGTAGCATGTGAGATTGTTAATTTAATAATAAGAATACTTTTTCTTGAATTATTCATGGGCAGAAGTAGAACCTTGCAGATTTCCCTTAGGAGGTTTAAATCAATAAATGAAGTGAAAAAATCACTCAGCTGAGGCTTGCTTCTGCCGCAGACCAGTCTTCACAACAGTATGAGACTCTTTTGTAAGGATGGTGGAGGAACTTTGCTTTCCTTATAAAGTTATAAGGAGACAAACAGATATGACTAATGAAAAAAATGCATCTCTTCTTCATGATGTTTCCCAATATGATTGTCTACTCTTTGCTCACAGAAAAGAATCTCCCTTTTTCTACATTCTTCCTTTATTTTTTTAGAAGACCAAATATATTTCTATAGTCTTCTAACTTTATGGGCATTACAGCACTTGCAGCTTGGGCACCCAACAAAATTATAGAGTGGCTGCATGAAATATTTTCATTATTTTTTGACAAATTATTAATTTAACATAATAAAATTATAATTTTTATTATTTTATTGGACAAATTATTTTATCCACATTTTAGACTGTTCGTATAGTGGAAAAATATACTTTTTAAAGACTGATAAGTATATTTTTAAAAATATACTTTTTGAAGACTGATAAAATATTTCCAGTTGAGAGGAAAAGCAAAGGTGTTTCTTGATTCTAGTGCCCAGGTGGTCACTAGGATCAAGAAAGGTGGTCATGGTGTGGGTTTATAGCTGTTTCAGTGTACTTCAAGCATGCATAAACCTACGTAGGTATGTCCATAGCAGATGTAATTTTGTATCTGGTGTGGGATGACAATGAAGTGACATGAGTCCTGGACATTTCTATTTCAAGCAATATCTTCAATGTATCTTTTACTGGACATGTTATTATCAAAACTACAGTTCAACTATACTGAAAGCACATATCTCTATGTTGACGATGACGGCACTTTTCAGAAAACAGGGACCATGTGGAAGAAGGGACATTTGAAGTTGTATTTTGAGTTTTCACATTTCAAATCTCTCTAGGAATTTCACCATTTTACTTTCAACCCCCTTCCCCATCCCCCTCTCCCTCAGTATGTCTGCGAGTCAGTAACACTACTTGCAAAAAAACCCATAACCTAAACAAGTTAAATGAATTTATTTAGTAGAGTAGATCAATAAACTGACATTCTGTAGATTCATTAGTGGCCAAGCCCTGACAGCTTGCAGATCATCCTTCTATGAAGGTGTTTCTTTGCCTGTCTTCTTGTCTTCTCATCTTCTTTTTATGTGAATTCTGCAGTACTGGGACTGCTTGCTGTGTGGCTGCTAAGGAAGGATGATTAGTTAAAGGATGATTAGTTAAATTTCTTAATACATAAAAGCCTAAAAATTATATGATGTATTTTTATTTTTGGTTGCAAAAATTATTTGAAATCCTTCTTATTAGTACCTTCAAAATAAATCTTTGCCTGGGAGTTCACAATCATAGCTTGATAAGCAACTCTGGATTTGATTTCCTTTTTGAAATACACTGGTTTTAAACCACATTGCATTTGTTATAAACCTAAAATTCTAGTCCTCTGCTGACTGATAGTCAGTCCTGACTATTAGCAGTATTGCAATAAGGAGTTCCACAAATCGGCTCCCCCAAAAAGAAATCTTTTTTAATAGCCAATGTTTTCTTGTTTTCACTATACTTATTATCCAGTTACCAGAGTTTTGACTGAGTATTCTAGGCTGCCTGTCTCATCACATAATGAAAGTATACCAGCTGTGAAATTTCATAGTGAGAATCATTCCTGCAATCGATCTGAGGATAGTTTTCCCAAAAAACACAGAAAACCCACTGCTGCAGAAACAAAGGGTAGCTTACAGTCTTCTGGAACAAAGCAGAGAGGAAAAAGATGCGAACCAAATGGAACTTTCTTGATACTTTGAAGAGAAACAAAAAATGCACTGAAAAAAATGAGTTAATAATGTAAAAATGTCAGGAAAAACAGAGGTTGCCTTTATGTTGGAGATCTGGTGTACATTTTCAAATTAAGATGATGATTCAGGGAAAGCAGCACTAATATTTTAGTCTGTTTCTTTTGTATTGAAAGTTCCACAGAAGTATTAGCTTGCATTTTGTTTTGTTTGCCTTGAGTGAACTGCAATTTCAGCTGCTATGATGCCAAAGGGTCAAATGCAGCATTTCTGCAAGTAGGAAACTGGGAAAACCTTTCAGCAGTGCCTACATTAGATAGGAGTGTAAAATTTGGTTCAAAAGTCCTTAAAAGATGGGGGGTTTTAGTGTTTGTTTGTTTGTTTGTTTGTTTGTTTGTTTAAAGCTATCAAAAGTTAGTTTGTGTTGGAGATTAGCATATGCAGCTTAAATTTTAACATGAACGTCCCTATCAGAATATGGTGCTCAACATACATAATAGGCAGTTCTTTACTCTGTTTCTGAAAAGCCTAACTCTGAGCAACTTAAGATCCATGGATACTCTGGTTATTGCAGTCTTAAAGTTTAATTAAGTTGTGATATTTTGACTCTAGGTTAAGTACCTTGATGACAAATACCGGCAACTAATATCTCAGTATCTTTTGCCCTTGCCCTCAAAGCAGGTTACAGTTCTATTTCAGAGCCTTTGGACAGATGACTTTCAAATGGTAGCCCCACTGAAGTCACACAACCCTACCTCTTTAGGTCCTCTTTTGAATGATTTGCCCCAGACAGCATGGATTTACTCAGCTACTGAGTCTGTGTAGTAGAAGTTGCTACCATTTGTAGGTTTTTGAAATGTGGAGGGCTTTCTTGGATGTGGAGAGAGCTTAAGGGGTAGGGTTTTGTCTGCATGAGATGGAATACCCTTCTGAGAGGGGATTGGGGTACAAGAAGTCCAAGGTCCGTTCCTGGCTCTTTTGCCCTGTGTTGCCCCCACACTGGGCTGCTTTTCCCCACAACTCCAACACTTTCAAAGGCCAGTGAGGTTTCTGCCAATATGCAGCCTGGCCAAGCCACGATGGGAATGCTTGTGGGGACTACAGGAGAGGTTGAAAGTACTCCTGAATTTCCACAAGTGTCTGTTTCCCATGGCTTATAACTCAACAGAGGATATTTTAAGTTAAGCAAAGCATATTTGGCTTTCAGTGGTTAGCATTCCCCATTTCATTACTTTAGCCTAATCTGCTGATATTTCAGATCTGCTAAAATAAGACATAGACACACTGAGAATAGAAAAAGCAAAAGTGTTTCTGCTGCCCTGATAGAGTTCCTGCTACTGTTGCAATTGCAGAGTAGGAATGAACTAAGAGCATGTTTTAACTCAGCTCTTAGCTTCACCAGCAGAACAGATGTCTCCCAAGAGCAGCAGATACCTTACCACTGAAGAATGGGTGTAAAGTGGTAGACCACCAGTCTTCCCAGGGCACCACAGCTGTAATCAAAGTCTGTGTAAAACACAAAAGTATCTCGATATATTCAAAATCGTTCAGTCTTCCAGTAAGGACATGCACACAGGCAGAGTTAAATTTTTGCACTTCCCACCCTTTACCCTAAGCCCCCACTCTTATGCTGCCTGTCAGGACAGGAGCTAGGAGGTTAAGTAGCGAGAAGTAGCTAGAAGCTAGTAGGTTAAAGTCGACAGGACAAACGTGGCTCTCTGAGCAGAGAAACTGTTGCTGTGATCTGTTCCCAACAGCCTGACACTTGGAGAGGCTGTCATGCGCTTGTGCTGGAGTTTAAAGGCCTTATAAGGCAAAGCCTGAACAAACTGTTAAGCAATCTGAAGTGTTCCTCAGTGCTGAAAAACCTCCAGGGAATGCACAACATATCCCTGGCAAAGATTACAGCATATTTTACAGCAAGCTCATAGAGTAACAAAGCAGATATTGTATCTTTGAATTTCAGGCTCTGCAGGCTAGTCCCAGCAAGGAAATTAAGATCAGGTCCCCTTCTTGGATCATTTTACTGCAGTGAGAAAAACTAAGTGTCATTCATTTAAATCTTTCTTCAGGATTTCATAAAGTTACACATTAAGACCTCTTCTGGAAATACACTCTCCACAGCAGAATGCTTATTTGGAGGTCTCTCCAAGCTCATGGCTGGACAAACTATTCTATTTGATCAGTGGCTATAGTCAGTATCAATGACAAAATGAGAAGCCCTTGCAGATGAAATCTCTACAGTAAACCAATCCTGCTTTGGCAACCTCCAGTTAGCTTATGATCAGTTAGTGTGAGGAATTCCAGGCCCTCCTCTTTTGCCACTGTGGTTCAGGTGGAGCTGAGGCACAGTTGCCTTGCACCCTCTTCACTGATCTGCAGGACCAGCACATGATTACATGCAGCAGGGTTGTGATAAGTGACACAGAGTCTAGTTAGAGGATGTCCTTCGAGGGCCCAGTCTTGTTTAACTTGCCCATCAGTAACTTGTGTGAGGAGGCAGAGGCCAGCTCAGCAATTTCAGTGACAGCGCAAAGCTGGCAGGAGTGGCCCATGCCCCAGAGAGCTGTGCAACCCTTCAGAAGGACCTCAGCAGGCTGAGAGATGGGCAGAGAGAAACTTTCTGAAATTCAGCAAAGGCAAAAGCAGGGCCCTGCCCCTGGGGAGGAAGAACCCCAGGCAGTAGCACAGGCTGGGGTGAGCTGCTGGGAAGCAGCTCTGTGGGGAAGGAGCTGGGGGTCCTGCTGGACAGTAAGCTGTCCATGAGCCAGCAGTGCCCTGGTGGCCTTGCAGGCCAATGGTATCCTTGGCTGCTTTTGGAAGAGCATTGCCAGCAGGTCAAGGGAGGTGATCCTGCCCCTCAGGCCTGGTGAGGCCTCACCTGGGATGCCGTGGTCTGTTCTGGGGTTCCAGGGAAAAGAAAGACATGGAGTTCCTGGGGCAAGTCCAGCAGAGGGCTACAAAGATAATCAGAATTATGTGATGATTTGGGTTGGAAGGGATCTTAAAGATCATCCAGTTCCAACCTCTCTGCCCCATGGCCAAAGCCACCTTCTACTGCACTGTAGAATCACAGAATCACAAAATGCATTGTGTTGGAAGGAACATTAACGGTCATTTAGTCCAACCCCGTGCAATGGCCAGGGACATCCCCAAACAGATCAGACTGCTCACAACCCCATCCAGCCTGATCTTGAATGCTTCCAGGGATGGAGCATCTACCACTTCTCTGGGCAGTCTGTACCAGTGTCTCAGCATCCTCATTGTGAAAAACGATGTCCGTATATCTGATCTAAACCTACCCTCTTACAGTTTAAAGCCTTGTCTTTTCATTACACACCATTGTAAAAAGTTTCTCTCCAGCTTTCTTGCAGGTTCCTTTCAGGTACTAAAAAGCCGCAGTATGGTCACATAAGGTCACCCCATAGACTTCTTTTCTAGGTATTCTAAAAGAACAGCCTTGAGTGAATAAGGGGACTAAAAGCATCTGTGTTATGAGGTAAAACTGAGGGAGATGGGCCTTTTTAGCCTTGAGAAGTCTGAGAGATGGTCTAATCAATGTTTTGGAGTATCTGGAAGAAGGGTCCCAAGAGGATGGATCCAGGCTCTTCTCAGTAGTGCCAAGCAATAGGACAAAAGGCAGAAATTGATGCCCAGGAAGTTCCACCTGAACATGAATAAAAAATTCTTTACTATGTAGGTGACTGAACGCTGGAAAAGGCTTCCCAGAGTTTGTGGAATCTCCCTCACTGGAGATACTCAAGAAGTGTCTGGATGCAATCTTGTGCCATGTGCTCTAGAAAGAGCAGAGAGGTTAGACCAGAAGATGCATTGTTGTCCCTTCCAACCTAACCCATTTGGTGATTCTGTGGTACTTCATGACAAAACAGTCAACTGCACCAGAAAGGTATGGCCCATCTTTTTCCCATTAACCAGATCAAACCATTGCAACTCTGACAGCTGATGCCCACTTGCAGTTTCCTGAATCTCTTCCCTATTGGTTCTGTTATTTGTATTCTCTTACTCAAGCCTTTTTGCTGCTCAAGCTCTTTCCTTGTTATTTTCTAATGTTTTAAAATAAATCCTTTCCAATTCCCTTTTCTGTTTCTACTCAGCTGCCTGTTTACATTATGCAGATGCTGACCTAAAACTTACATGGGCATCCAGAAGAAAAAGCATTCTTAATCACTTCTTTAAAATCAGTGTGGTTGTTCAAAGCAATGTAAACAATTATAAAAGTAACAGAAAGTTGTGAATGCCAGTATGAAATTACTTTCAGAAACCAAGACAATTGAATGGAGATTAGTTTTCTTCTTTCTAGAAGGAAGCTTCATGGAGGTGGCTTTGTGGGGGAAGAGGAGGAACAGATTGAACATCTGTTGAATATCCACTGACTCCTCATACACTATCTAATAGATTGTCATGTGTTAGGATTGGTAGTTCCCAATTTAGTTCTCCCTAGAGATTCCGAACCACACTACCTCTTACTCCCTTCCACCTTCCCCTCCCTCTTCCCACTTTGGTGGGATGGAGTTGAGAATTGGAGGCACAAAAGGTGAAAATCATAGGCTGAGGTAAGGATTTACTGGAAACAGCAATGAGAGAAAGAAACAAACCATAACAGCAACAATGTTAATAACAAAAGGTATAAGACAGAGCAACCTTTTACATGTAAAGCCTGTGAAAAATAGAGATGGGCCCTTCCCCACCCTTCCTTTTCTCCTGGTCAGAAACTCTCCTCCTCAGACAAGAGTTCCTTTTCCCCATTGCCACTGGCAATGATGTGAGGTGGTCTTGAGTAACATTAGGCCATGTCTCCCCCCCAGCTACTGTAAAAATTAACCCTGGCTGAAACCAGGACATACATATTCATGTGAGAAGAACTTGGCAATACATGGATATTTGCCATTTGTATTTGATACTTTGTTCATGGTCGCCAAAAATAGGACTAGAGGTGTGTTGAACGCGTCTATACTCCACCTCTGTCATAAACCAAATCCAGACACATTGCAGCCTAGTCAGTTGCAGTGATGCACATGTTGTCATGGATGCAAAAGATGTATTCATACATCTTCCTTACATCATACCAGCCATCTTCATCAGAAGATATATTTATTCTACCTAAGTTTTGGCAGGGCACTGTATAGCAAGACACAAGCACACCTGTAAATCAGTCCCCAAAGGTAAAATGGAAATCAACAGCTAGATAAAGCAATTGTGATTGAATGAAGAGCTGATAAGAAGTTAGTCATCTGCAGATGACAATCGACAGTAACTGAAGAGGGTTACAAAGTGCCATTTTTCCTATAACTGTAATAAAACCCAAATCATGGTAGATATTCAAACTCCAGCAAGTTAGTTTTGACCATTAACCTACCATTCTGTGAATTGCTTTCTAAAAATGGGCAACTAATTTAACTGGAAGACATAAAGAAAAACATAAAGTCAGATCATTAAGTGGATATTTCAGAAAATCACATTTGAAATCCATCAGCACAAGGGTATTCTCATTAAAAACACATAATCTCTAGGAAATGTCTTCTCTATAAACTACCAAATAGCAGACCAGAAAGAGGCAAACTGAAGTATAGGTATTTTAAAAGATTGGTGGTAAAGGAAAAATAGGAAAAAATCAACCTGTCGAGAAAAGGATTATAAGAAAGTATCATACAGAAAAAAATTCAAGCAAATCAAACCGAGTTTGGGGATACAAAATCTGTGCTAAGCTAAGGGTCAAAAGAATAAAAGTAGAGAAATGAACACAAAATTTTCCCTAGCTGAATTAGATATAACAGATTGGCCAAGACCTATTGTTAAGGTTGGCTGAGGCCAGAGACTTGAAGTACAACTCAGTTTAATGTGTAGCATATATGACTGCTTGCCTCTAGTTATAGAAGCCCAGAAGATAAGGGGCTAACATATATGCCTCAAACTCTGATAGCCAGATGGCTTGGAGCTAAACAAAGGACTAATAGTATGAACATGCTGTGAGAAAGAACAGAATATAGATGGAGAAGGGAACCAGAGAGAGGTAAGGCAGTATTTTTCTGGGTCATCACCCTTGATCTGGAGATAGCACAACACAGCGCACATGCAGGAATGAGGTCGAGAAGCAGGCACAGACTGTAACTGTATGTCAACCCAAGAGAGGTGGGATCAAGCTCACTGAAGACCCCTGAAACCCTCTGGGCCATTTTCAAGAAGATATAGAAGAACAAACTGCATGAGAAATAATTTGCATTTAAAGTGAGAAACTGAGAAACTTTGCTCCAGAATTGGGGAAGTTATCTAGAAAATGTACCTCCATGAAGTCCATACGGTGCCTCAAGGACTCTTAAACACATCATAAGC